>JAADXW010000424.1:0-22326 GCA_023337975.1 Phytopythium ostracodes
CCGGGTTCTTTTACAACAACGTCTCGCGCGGCTCAATCTGCATCAACAAGGCGCCGTCTCTCAAGCAGGGCAAAGCGCGGATCACACTGGCTGTGTGCGCGAATGCTGATGGCAGCGACAAGCTGCCCCTACTGTTTGTGGGGAAGTCGGTGATGCCACGGTGGTGGGGAGAGCGGCCGGTCGAACTACAGTACAAGGCAACCAAGAAGGCCTGGATGACAACTGCCGTCTTTCAAGAGTAGCTGCTCGCGCTTGACGAGCGCATGAGGCAAGAGGAGCGCCATGTGCTCTTATTGGTCGACAACGCGTCGTCTCACAGCGACGATGGTCTGCTGTTGACGAATTTGCGGCTCGAGCGACTGCCGCCAAACTTCACCTCGCGGTACCAGCCCATGGATCAAGGTATAATTTACTGTGTAAGGCGCGATGCGCTCCGCGAGAAGATGCACTTTGGTTTAGAGCAGACCAATGTTGGAGAGGAGAAGCCTTATAAGGTCGGGATGTTGCGTGGGATTGTGTGGTGCTTAGATGCTTGGGACAGGCTTTCGACAACGACCATTGCGAATTGATGGCGTCATGTCGGACTGCTTGAGAAAGCTCGATGAACTACATTCTTGACTAAAATCAATACACTGGGTACTGGAGGTTTCTTCTGCCTGTCGATTTCACTGCATTTTGTTATGCAGATCAGGTGTTAACTATTAACGCGAATTACTGTACCACTGGTCCCTCCTAAACCCTGTTTGACTTGAACTGAGTAAAGTCGACTGTTTTGTTGGAAAAAGCTACACTCACACTCACACACACTCACCGAGTCGAGTCACGCACTGACGCATGATTAGAGTACAGTAGGAACTGCTGTGCCGTAATGTATCGCCGTTCACAGTTTAAACGTCCTGACACAAAGTCTCTGGAGAACCGCTTCGCTACAAATGTGAGCTGCGTCTCGCCAGGTGAGCCTTCAGAACACACATGTTCTACAGCACAGCGATATTACTCTACTTTAGTGAGCCCTTCCGCCGTGTCCTGCGTCTTGCCCGCGGTGCAGAGGGCATCTCAGGTTTTCCCTCGCCCGAGTCGCCCGCCCTTCATGCAAGACGCACGACGCCGTCCACGCAACACGGTTGACGACTGACTGATCGCCATCCAGTCCCCCTGTGCTCATCTGCCCGCGCCCGCATTTGGATGTAGAGTTGGCCGCGCCAAACTCAGTCGAGCGAGGGAGGAGCGCTGCCCAGTGGGATGAAACTGGCTCGCCCACAGCGTACAGTACAATTTCAGAGTGTCGAGCTTAAGAAACCTAAGGGTTTACTAAACCAGGGCACCTGTAGCTTTCAATACGATCTCCGATACAAATTAAATGGCGTTACTGCGGCCTCTATGCATCTGGTTGAGCTCCCTTCCAGTTGAAATGTACTGTACTGTGTCATGTGTATGAGTTCGCCTGGCGAGTAACCAGGCTGGATTTGCACGCGGCGGCCCCTGCTCAAGTGAGACTTTTGTGTGTTTCCGGTCGTCTGCCGCCATTTGCCACATTTCAGTGGTTGGTGCCCGATAGTCAGGCCTCTTAAGAAGAGGCATTTATACCTATCTGCCTACTCCAGGGTCAAATAGGTATTCTGAAATGCCAGGAATAGGCATTATACAAACTGCATGTTACGGACTGAGAAATAGCTACCTCTTTTTTTGGTAGGTACGACTGTTGTGTTGTATGAGGAAGTCCAAAATCTAGGAATAGGCATTTTATACTTTTTCGTAACACACTGCCTATTCTTAAGTGGCCTGCCGATAGTTAACCTACAATACAGCGTAAACCATACAGAATGTCCTGTTTCCCCTCCTGTCTCGCTAATCTTTACGCTCTCAGAAACAGACACCGCGGCGATGGAGCGGCACATGGCAGGGATAGCCCGACCAAGGAGTGTGCTGGTGCGTGTTGTTGTCTCCGCGGGCTGTTCGTCTGTCCATCCAGCCGTCCGCGTGAAACGGGTCGAGCTGCGCAGGGCAGTGTTAATTCAGGATTCGGGCTGCTGCTGCGCGGCTGATCGGGCGGACAGGCCGGCCGCGGCCGCAAAGACGCGCAGCGGAGATACCGGCTGGGAGGAAGCAGGCAGCACCGTCCGGTCTTCCGTTCACACCAATAAAATGAGTGCGGATCGAGAGCTTTGCTGCATTGCAAACGCTATCCTGCAGGAAGGGGCGAGCAAGCCTGGGAATGCAAACCGCCTCACGCTGTAGTTCGGCCGTTAAATAGGGGCCGTTTGCAATGAGTTTTTGACGGCGCTGGCAAAAATGTGTCGGTCCTGGATCGTCTTTAGCTGCTGCAACTACATTGCGCGCTAGGGCCCCTCCATTCTCCGACGGCGCGGCGGCTTTGCGCGCGCAGTCAACTCGCGCATCTGAGTCAAAGACGCGGACGCGTATTAGACAGGCCGCTGTATCAGATCTTGCAGGGCATGGACAGCCGCCTGATTGGTCCGTTTGAGCCGCAACAAGATGGACCGCGCTGTATCAGGTTGTACACAGTGTAAAATTAGCAAAATGACGCAATTCCTCCCACCGCCCGATGACACCGAAAGTGCCACCAATGGGGATGCGCCAGCTGTATTATCAGGCCTCTGCAAACTAGGCATTTTGGACCCGAAACGCACAAAATACCTAGTTCTGAGTGCTGACATTTCTGAGCCAAAGCAATAGAAATGCCTCTTTTTTTTCCTATCGAATGACTTGGAACAACTTTTTTGGTAGGTGTTGCTGCCTGTTTACTATTGAAGCTTTATGATACCTAGTTCTGGCTTTTCCAGACTACCTATTCCGTCACTTGCTAGGTATCTAGGTACTGATCCTAGTTTGCAGAGTCCTGTGTACAGAAACACCTCCCTCTAGTGGCGCCCCCTGCGATAAGGCAACGACCATCACTATCTATTTGTCGTGGTATTAAGGAGTGGTACAGCTAATATCAATCTATACAAAAGCGTGCTCATCATCACAATCGACTTTTCAAGGGTATATGGATGCACAATGACCACTAGGAGATTTTTCTGTATTGAACTGTACGTACTCCTCAAGAACATCTGAGTCCGGTCTGAGAACGGGTTAAGATCAAACACGTAACCTGCTCGGAATCGAGAGAGTTCGTGATACCGGTACACTTACCGGATTAAGTCGATAAATACCAGTATGTCGTCAGGTTTTTGCCGTCGCGCTTACATTCCTTTTCAAACGCGTCTCCTCGCGAACGACCCGACTGCTCGACGAGTTCACCGCTTCCTCGGGCTCTCCTGCGGTTATTCGCGCTCTCCACGGGCTGCCGCGAGACGTTGAGCGTCTAGCGGGCCTCACTGCCTGCACCGATCAACGCTCTGGCTTCTAGCTGTCTCATTACAGGCTCCAGAACAGATCCATGTCGCTAGACCAAGCGTCGTCCTCGCCACCTTCGACAGCACTGCCACTGACGCCGGTGGTATCTTCCGCGCCAGTGGCGACCCCGACAGCCACCACAGCAGCTGCGGGAGCTGGCACTGCCTCTTCATTGTGTCTGGTCTATGCCGGAGTGTACGCGTGCGGGGCGCTGTACCTGCTGCCGAGCGCGCTGGCGTGGCGCCGCCTGTGGCGCAACCGCTTCCGCGATGCCACAGCCGTGCGGCTGTACGCACTGCTGGGGACGGGGACGCTGCTACGCGCAGCCATGTTCCTGCTGGTATCCGCTTGGATGTTCCTCGTCTTTCGCTCGCACGCGATGGGCGCGCTCCAGCAGCAGCAGGCCGACTTGCTGCACCTGTCGTACCTGCAGCTCGTGTTCCTGTGGCAGTTGCTCGGCATGCTCACCACCAGCGTGCTCGGTGGCGTCTTCCTCCTCGTGTTCAACACGTGGGCAAGCATGGTGGAGCAGGTGGACGGCAACGAGAGCAGCTCCGGCGGCGCAAGAAACTCCAGTCTGGGACTAGGAAGCGGCGGCATTGGATCGTCTCGGCACAGCCGCCGCCGTCGCCACCGCGTCTCTATATCAGCGTCTACATCATCTCCTCCGCGGCTGCTGTTCATCAAGATGGCGGTAGCGATCGCGCTGCTGCAACTCGGTGCGTTTCTCTTCCTGCAACCCGAGCCAAGTAGCGGCGTGCGGCGCAGCTTGTTCCTCACGTCCACGGTGGTGCTCGCGTGCTGCTGGATCGCGGGCGTCGTGCTGCTCCCCGCGTATGGCTCTCGCATGTGCGCGCTGCTCGGCAAGGTCGCTGAAGACGCCGACCACCGCCAGCGAAACGTGCGACGTATTGCCGCGATCGCCACCGTCTTCTGCCTGCTACGGGCCACATCGCTCGTGCTACTCGCTGGCGCGCAGTACGGCGAGCAGGACGACATTGCGGCAGGTGCAGCAGCAGGGAACAGCACGCTGATCATGCCCGAGCTGATGAACACTACGATGGGGCCTGCTCCAGTGACACGCCACAGCCACCACTACCGCATCCCGGTGCGCGACATCATCGACGCCAACCCGGCCTTCTTCTTCTCGTCATCTGCTTCTTCCGCGTTCCTGTGCGACGCCAGCTCATGTTCATGGTTGCAGTGGATCGTCATGCTCGAGGTGGCCGAGTTCCCGCTCGAGTGGGCCCTACTCATGGCGCTGCTCTGCGTGCTGCCCTCGCGCGCCGTGCTCCCGTCCATCCGTGGCTACCAGCCCATTCCCGACAAGAAGTGGCGCGCATGAACACATCACCTCACACTTTAGACATTTCATAACTCTAAATAAATGAATCGGGCTCCAAAGTGAGCCGACGCGAGTACATGAGCTCTGAGCGAGAGCATACAAATTGAGTTTGAAGATATCTCAGCGCAACCTTTGTCTCGACTACCGACGAGGGACACCGCTAGTCCTAGTACTGGCACCAATCACGCTGATAAACGCCTCGACAACGACTTGACCTTGCCGTTATAGCATGGACTGGTCCTTTACACTCTGAAAATGCGATCACTTGTCAATTTCGACGGCGAACGGGTCGTCCTCGGCGCTGCTCGGGTGGTGGCTAACCTCCAGGTAGCGCGCGAGGGCGTCGGCCACGTGCTGGCCGTATGTGGCGGCCACGAACGCGTAGCCCATGTCCATGCCGGCCGTCACACCCGAGCTCGTCCACAGATTCCCGTCCACGACCCAGCGCGCCTTGGGCGCCCAGTTCACGCTCGGGTACTTGGCCGCGATCTCCTTGAACACGATCTTGTTGGTGGTGGCGTTGCGACCGTCCAGGAATCCCGTGTCTGCCAGGATAGCTGAGCCCGTGCACACGGTCAGCACGTACGCGGCGCGCTCGGCCTTTTCACGGATGAACCGGAGGAAGTCGGCGTCGCGCTGCATCTCGACGCGCCCGCGCCCGCCCGGGATTACGAGGATGTCAATGTGCTCGTCGGCCAGTTCGCGAAATCCCGCGGACGCGTACAGCGGCAGGCCGGTCTCGGGGAACGACGAGCTGCGCAGCGCGCCCGACTCGTGCGAGATGGTCGCGAACGTGACGGGCACACCGTGGTGCGGCAGCTGCTCCAGGTACATGGTCGGCCCGATGAAGTCCATCTGCATGACGCCGCCGAACACGACCACGCCGACCAGCAGCGGCTTGGGCGACGCGGACGCCGGCGCTGACATACTGGGACGCTAGTAGGCACTCCGTTGATATGTAGGCTCGCGGGAAATAGAGCAATGACGCCCACGATTACTACACAAATCCTCCACCCATGTTCAACCTGTTTCTTTGAGCGGGAAGTTCAAGAAGAGCTTCGCGCCAAGAAGCGCACCAAGCTCAAGATCCTTACCAAGCGGTGCATCTGGTGTTTGGTGGGGAGGAAGAGAGGGCGGCGGGCGTTATCCACTCTCTCCCTCTTGTCGGGTTGAGCGATGTGTTTGGACGCCACTAACGCTTCAAATTCCTACTTCTCTGTTTGATTGACAGTCCGCCAAAACAAAACGACAAGAAGAAGGGTACACTGCGCACCCCAACCCCTACTGACTGGGAAACGTAATCCCAGATCACTTAATTACAGACACCGCTCCCAAGTCCGGAGCCGCGTAACCTTATTCGTCCAAACTGGATATAAAATGTAGAAGGTTTTTGATGAAGCGAACCATTACCTATCGCCAAGGCTCCTCCCGGCCCTCCTTCCGTCGACCCACCATGGCAACTGAGGCGCTGGCTTGAGGCATTGACGCTTGCCAGCTAAAGCGCAAGCGCGACGCCAACCGACTTATGCGCCGACGCGGCGCTGATGTCGCTGCAGCGCAGGTCACGCCGTTCAGCTCGCCCTTCGTTGTGCCCTTTCATGCTTTCACGTGCGTTTTACAGTCAAGAAAGGGCAGCTGAAGCGAGAAAACAAAGTTATCTCGTAGTACTGTTGTGACTTTTGTTTCTTATATCGAGCAATTTAAAGAGAGGCATTGGGGTTACGCAGCATCGGATTTGGGAGCAGTGTCTGTACAGTAATTTACCGGTAAGTTCGCGCGTAACCTTCACCACTTGTAACCAAGTGTAATCCCGAACTTTACGCGGCCGTTCAGCGCGTGAAAGCGTCATCGCCTCCCCATACATTTCCATTTCCAGCCTCTTCGCGCTATTCTGCGACGACGATGGGGCGCGACGGCGGCAGTGGCGGGTTCACGCTGCGCGTCATCCTGTTCAAGTGCCAGGACCTGGCGGCTGGCGACCTGGACGTGGTGGGCGGCAAGAGCGACCCGTACGTGGTGTTCACGGTGGGCAGCGCGTCCAAGAAAAGCTCGTGCATCTCGAACGAGCTCAACCCGCAGTGGTCGCCGCCCGAGAAGTTCGAGTTCGCGCTCCAGGAGTGGGAGAACCAGTTCATGATCGTCGAGGTGTTCGATTACGACCGCTTCTCGCGCGACGACCTGCTCGGCTCAGCCGTGCTCCCGCTCTCGCTCTACGCCGGCAACCGGCACAACGAGCTCTACAGCTACCCACTCGTGCTGCCCGACGAGGTCGGCGGGCTCGGCGCGCCCCGCAGCGATATCTTCCTGCAGATCTCGCTCACTACCAGCGATGGACAGCCCGTCGAGTACTTCTACTAAGCGTTCTACCCACCTACCCGTGCGTGTCTTAAGTATACCGAAGCGTCCAGACATCAATGGAACAGCCTGTCGCCTCGCATTGCCCAGCGCCTTCTGCGGTTCACTGCATGCACTTCCATCCTCGTCTAAGCTTCTACCTGCCGTCCCACCGAGCAAAAGAACGCCAGCGCCAGCGGACAGACGCGCGTGTGTGCTCTCCTTGGCATTTAGACGCCAGCGTTTCTCTCATTGAAGCAGACGCTGTCCCCATCCGCCTCAAGGACCGGTCTCCTCCTCCACCTTCGCATTCCACAGCGTTCAGCGCATCTCCTCGCTCCAAACCGACCGCCTCGAGGCGCAGCACAATTGATGACCCGACTTCCTAGTAGGACAGCATCACTGCATCACTGATCGGCACGCAGACATCTCTGCGACGTCAAACCGCCAGCCTGCGACGAGAGGCTGGGGACGAATGAGCGGATCACTTGGTAAAAAGATGCCTTGAGGGTCTAGTCCGGTCCCTTACTGTACCTGTACAGTACAGTACCGTAGGGTCACCGGCGGGTTTGTGGACCGGATCGCGGTCGTGCGGACGTCAACGTGTTCCAGGAGGGGCCTCAAGTGACACGGGTGCCCGGTTTCTGTCCGGACAGATTCGACACAAGTCGTCCGCATAGTGAACCCAAATGTGGCGTGGCACCCAGCGCCTCGCGCATCCGCTCCTCCCGTGTCGTACCAGTTCAAAACGGTGAGGATGCAGATGACCCGCGTCAAGTATGATACAGTAGCAATAATACTGTACGCTGTAAGTAGGGGAAATCTCTATGACTGCAGGCGATTCCTAATGACAGTTCTTCCTGTCCTTCTCTCCCCTTCGTTCCTCTCTTTCTCGGACCGCCCTCGGTCTCATTTCGCATCGAGCTTTCCGTCTGCAACTCAACCGCAGTGCGTGCGGACCGTTTGCGGGACGGACCATCCATTCATCGATCCATCCGCTGCGGACGAGCAGCCATCTGACCGTCAGTCCGTCGGGATCCTCATCCGCATCCATCCGCAGCCGTCCGCAGCCAGTCATGTACTACATGAACACCAAGGGCGTCGAGTACTCAGCTGCAGTGACGACGAAGAAGTCGAGCAGCCGCTCGCACGCCGAAGCGAGCAAGTTCCGCAAGTCCAAGCTCAACCCGCGCAACCAGAGCCGCACGCACAACAACAAGCTCTCGGGCCACGCGCCGTCCGCTCGCGTGCTCGACTACGCGCGCAAGAGCGCCCGGACACTGGCAGAGCTCGCGCTGGCCCCGTCGTCCGCTTGGAAGCTCCTTGAGGACGCAGACGGCAGCACACTGTTGTACGAACTGTATGGGGACGCCCAGAGCCGAAAGGCGAGCCACAGCGACGACTACTATGTCGTCCGCGCGGTCGCGACGGTGGACGCGGCGGTGGACGACGTGCTGAGCCTCCTGGACGCGCCCACGACGGAGGAGCTGGCCGACGCCGGGCCCGCCATGTTCGGCAGGTACTTCCATGCCGGCGTGGCGCTAAACAAGTTCACGTGCTCCACGCCGCCGTCCTCCAAGTACACGTGGGACGACGCGTACGCCGTCTACTGGCTCAGTCTGCGGTCCGTGTCCAAGCTCGGCGCCGTGGACAATCACCGCGACACGACCGTCGTGAGCTACCAGGACGCGTTCGACGCGTCGTCGCCGTCCCTGCAGCGCGTGGGCCGCTCTACCGTCCGGACGAGATGCATCACCAGCAGCAGCCAGCAGTTGATCGGCGTCCACTTGCTCGTGTCTACCACGCTCGCGGACGTGCCGCCGCTGCCCAAGTCCGAGGCCACGGACCGCGTGCACCTGCGGGACTCGGGCTTCGTCGTCGAGCCGCTGAGCCCCGGGCTGTGCCGCGTGTCGCTAGTGCTCTCCTTACTGCCCCCTTCGGGCTCTTCCTCGTCCGCGGAGGCCAAGAAGAGCGCCAGGAAGGCGAGCAAGTGGCTGCAGACGATCGCCGTCGCGGGCGTCGCGTCCCTGGCCAACACGGTGGCTGCCAAGTTCCCCCCGCCGGTGTCATCATCATCCAAGGAGAACCAGAACAACAACTACCACAAGGAGCTGGCGCTGCAGCCCGTGGACCCGCGCCACTGGCGGGATAGCGACCACTGCTACATCTGCCTCAAGGCCTTCCGCGCGTTCCGGAGGTGCCACCACTGCCGCTTCTGCGGTGAGGCCGTCTGCGGCGCCTGCTCGGGCTTCGTGGACCCCGCCAGCGGCCGCGGCGTCGACAGCGGCGACTGGACCAACACCGGCAGCCTCAGCAGCGGAAGCAGCAGCAGCAGCAGCAGCGGACGGGAATGCATCAGCTTGAGCGACAAGACGGCTGCGCAACACAACCCGACGCAGATGCGAGCCTGCAACGCCTGCACGTACGAGCTGGAGCAGCGCCTGTCGGGCGTACCAAGCCTCCCTGAACGACTGAGCGACAACAGCAGCAGCGAGAGCATGTCGCTCAGCCTCTACTCGGTGGACCGCGAGCCCGTGGGCGCGAACGGCGGCTTCTTACTGCCCCTCCCCAACTTTGACGACGTCCTGGGCGACGACCACGACGACGTCTACGGCCCTGCAGGCACCAGCAACACTACCAGCAACAACAACAAGACTATGACGATTAATAGGAGACCGCCACCACCTCCTCCGCCGTCGTACCAGTTCGCAATGGCACTGCAGCACGGCAAGCTCAACTCGTCCGTGGACCCGGTCAAGAAGGAGTGGACAAGCTCGGACTCGCTCAGCGCCGCCATGCGCGGCCTCGAGCAGTACAACGCATCGCTGTCGATGTCCAGCAGCTCACTCCTGTCGGGCAAGTGCTACGCGTCGCTCAGCAACGGGACCAACTCGCTCTCGGACCTGTCCATGGCGTCGCTGTCCCTTGGGGACGGGTCGACCTCCTCCACGGCGACGCCTTCGCGGTTCATGGACGTGACCGAGCACGACCCGCGGCAAGCGGAAGCGGGCGGCATCCGGTACCACTTCTCGTCCTTCAGCGAGTCCAAGGTGGGCGACAGATTGTCCAGCGTCGTTGGGAACGCGTCCATGTCGTCCGCGTCCTCGTCCTCGTCTTCGTCCTTCACGGACGTGTCGAGCGCTGAGGACAAGCCGCGGAACGACATGATCCCGCTGCTGCCGCCGCCCAGCGCCAAGCCGCAGTTCGTGGTCTTCTCGGACGTGGAAGCGGGCGGCAACAGCATGAGCAGCAGGGAGGGGAGCAGCGTAAGCAGCGAAGCCAATGATAGCAGCAGCGGGGACATGATCCCATTGACGCTGCTGTAATTTACAGGAGTGCGGGGAGGGCAGTAATTATGACTTTTTGTAATTAATGAATGGGTCGGTGCTTTTATTTTTAATTGTGGGAATGTGCTTCGGCATTTGAGTTTATGCGATGTTATTTTTTTAATAGAATCGATTTCGACATACCGAAATAGTACTGGCTTGACTGTTCAGAATTATACGGTAGTTTACTTATTTACATATAAAATAAAGTGCCCTGGACGGGGCTGGACGGCTGCAAGTTTGGCGTGATTGCTTTTTGACTAAATTTATCATCGCCGACTGAACTGTTCTGGACGTGCATACTCGATCCTCTGGATTTCTGCCAGCGTCCCGCTCTCTCGTCCCACGTCCGCGGTGACGGTGGGTCCGCTTGGAACATGGGAAAGGGCTCCCACTTTGAAGTTGCTGACCCCTCGACGGTGATAGGTCCACCCCGAGACGACAAGCAGCGCGTCACCGCAGAAGACCTCGCCCCCTGAAAGCAGCCAGGCGGCCCCAAACTGACATTCTTAGCATATATTCCTCTCATCCGATATGCTCGCTATGACACAAATCCGCGATAAATGCTGAACCCCAAACAAGAACTGCCGCGTGTCATCCAATTATGAAACTTCCGTAATTCCAAACCCCCACCATAATTACCCCCACCCCACCCACCACGGACCGCTATGCGGCCAAGAACTGCGGACGCGACCCCACCATCCACCAGCGTTTTTCGAGTCAAATCAGGCTTAGTATACCATGCAAAATGGACCAGACAGTATCCAGTGTACAGTACTGTACACTTGTACGTACAGTACGTGGCCGCCGTCTGCATCTTCTTTCTGAATGCTTTTCATGTAAAATAAGAAAGCTCTTAGGTCGCCATCCCCATCCATGGTCTCAATTGGCTAATTCTCTGGAAGAGATCCCAATCCAACGACGCCGTCCCCACCTACCCAGCCATTGGCCATCCCATTCATCCACGGCCTCGCCTCTTCTCCGTCATTAGCGAATCCTCAGCGTCTCGTGCATCGGATCGTCCCCTCCGATGAGCCGCACGACCGAGAGCAAGACGTCGGGCCATGCGCCGTCCGCGCGGATCCTGGCGCGACTGCGGGAGGACGCGTTCGACCTGGCGCTACTGGCCGCGTCTCTCAAGTGGACGCACGTGGGCGACAAGGGCCACACCAAGCTGTATGAGCTATCGGGTGCGGACCTTCCGCCCTCCATCTCGACGGTGCACACGTTCGGCCGCGGGGGCGGGGGCCTTCCCAGTGAGTTCCACCTCGTGCGCGCGGTGGCCACGCTGGACGCGGACGTGACGGAGCTGCTGGACTTCTTGGACGCGCCCAGCACCACCAGCTACGCTGAGGTCATGAAGAAGCTCTTCGGCAAGTTGTACGAGGGCGGGGTGACGCTTGACAAACTCACGTGCTCGACGCCGCCGCCGTTCGCCCAGGACCCCGAGGGCTCCGACGGTAGCGAGTGGAAGGAATTCACGGAGGACGACGCCTACTGCGCGCACTGGCTGACGCTGCGTGTGCTCAACAAGCTCGGTGGCGTCGACAACCACCACGACTTCACCATGATGAGCTACCAGGACGTATTCGAGCGCGAGGCCCCGGCCGACTTCAACCTTGCGAACACGAGCGACAACATCAGAGGGTCTTCCTCCAGCAGTGACACGGACGACCAAGTTGTCTCCTTGCAACGGAGAGGCCGCGTGTTCGCACGGCACACCAAGCCGGCGCCCGGCCGCGTCCGCATGGGCGTGCACACGTTCTCGTCCATGAACTTCAAGGACATCCCGGAGCTGCCAAAGTCGTCGCGCACCGACCGGCTGCACTTCCGAAACTCGGGCATCGTGATCGAGGAGCTGGGCGACGCGGACGCGGACTCGACGAGCCCCAACAGCAGCCCGACGACCGTACGCGTGTCCCTGTTCCTGTCACTCATGCCCAACAAGCTGGTGCTCAAGAGCGTGGCGGCGAGTCCGAGGATGCGCGCGGCACAGACGGCAGAGAGCACCATCAGCAAGAAGTACAAGAAGTGGCTGCAGGCGCTCGCGGGCTGCCTGGAGAACCTGGTGCTGGCCGCCAAGCCAGAGGTGGTCATGCACCGCCTGACCAAGATGGCCTGGGTGGACAGCGACCGCTGCTTCCAGTGCCACAAGCCGTTCCGCGCGCTGACGCTGCGCCGCTGCCACCACTGCCGCTTCTGCGGCGAGGCCGTCTGCGGCGCCTGCTCGGGCTTCATCGACATGTCGGCCTTCGACGTGAGCTACTACGCGCAACGGGCGAGGGCCTCGAGCGAGGACGCGCTCGACAAGCACGGCTTCGGCGGTGGCGACGAGTTCATGGAGACCCGCGGCTGCCTAACTTGTCTCGCCGAGCTGCGCATGAACCTGTCCCCCACCGCCGCCAAGGCCGTCTAGACGTTATTGCAAGTGCCTACGGTAGTGTGTGTATTTAAACCAGTCAATTAGCCATAAACTATAAGCGTGCAAATAATGAACACGGCAACGATGCTGTTCGCATCAAGTGGCTCGACTGACTGACTGACGCCGGTCGACGCATTGGTGATGATGTGATTGGTCGCGGGTCGAAGGCGGTGGATGAGTGTCAACGAAGAGGAGGAAAAGAGAAGGGAGCGCTGGCGTCTGACACGTCGGTTTGCGAGCGTCAGACAGTAGCCAGGACGCAGTCATTGAAAGATCCGAGCGTTCTTCCCGGCCGCGCTACGCTCGTGAAAGCGGTCGCATTATTAGCCGCTTTCATGATAACGCGCCGGCCTAATTGCAGCGGCGGTCGCAACGTGGGAAGTGCGTGGGTGAAAGAAATGGTGGCGAATCTGTTTGATCTGGATTTTCTTCAATCGAAAATCAAAAACAGCATCGAAATTGATATATTGCGTTAATTTGGATGAAATAGGGATCCGCATACTAAATTTAACAGTATGAATAAACTAGCTTATTTACAGTGTCATAAATAAAAAATCCAGAAGAAAAATCGATTATAAAAGTCAAACAACCGACGTCACCTTGTCGCCCTCTTGTGTCGGCGAATAAGACCTCCGGACCGTGGCACCAAGAGCAAGAAGAAGGAGCTCTAGCTCCCGGGGAGACAGGCGAGTAGGAGCGAAAGCACATGGTCTCCGCTGGGGATCCCCCCAGTCACTGGGCCAGTGAGGACACGGACACTCCGGGAAGTCTCACATCTCTCATGTCAAAAATGAGGAGCCGCCAAGCCAAAGCAAGCACGTGCGCGTCTCGGCACGGCACGTTTTGCGTCCGCAACCACTGCACGTACGGTAGTTGCTCGCCGGCGTTGCGTAACAATAACGCCAGGTTTGCTGCTGCTTGACTTGATCGAGGGTCGAGGCGCTCGCAGTGATTGAACAGTGCTGTACAGTCGGCCATAGGTTGCCAGCAGTACATTGTACACCAGCGAAAGAGGGACTCTCGACTGCACGCGATCCAGGCCGTCGGATCCACCGCTCGGAGCAGTGTGCAACGACTAAATAACCAAATCGAACTGGTGGGAACTTTAGCTCATGCGTCACTCGCGTCTATTGCATGGGATTTGCTTCCCATTCGGACACACTTCTCTGGACGATCTGAGCAGCGAATGACTAGCATCCCAAGTGGGGAAGCATGTATTAATACCGCATCAAGTTGCAGCGATCGCGAATCCATTTTGCCGTCTGAGTTCTGCCTCGGCTCGTGCAGATCACGCAACAGCTATTACTCAAGACGACCGCTGAACAGTATTATAAGCGCGCCCGTCCTAGTTGGACGGGAGCGTGTCCCGCGATTTGCCATCTTGAGGTCGTCCTGCCTCCGAAGCTCCCATGGCTGCATGCAGTGGTATTTTGCCGTAGAGAACGCCGAGTAAGCATCTCCAAGCACGGTCCACCGACGCCGCTGGTGCTCAATTTGCTCGACGATGTTTTATTGTCGCGTATATCTAAAAACGTTTTGTTTGTGCATTGTTGTTAGATGCTCTCGATGTTCTTTCGACATGTATTGTATGTATGCGGTCATGAGGGCCATCCCATCAACCACGAGTTGCGCCATGAAGCCTCGAATGCAGCCACTGTGGCATGTGTGTCGATGCGAGTACCAAGTTTGCGCACCGCACCGTGTGCAGCGCTGGCCAATTTATTTGATGTGCTCTGGACTCGACGAGCAGACAGATCATTGCTCCCTTAAGCAACAGACCTTCATCCGCTGCTCCGAAGGGTGGAAGTGCTGGTACTGTATGCCGGCCAGCACGGACGAGCCGGAGTTTTCTTTTTAGCTGTGTTGGTTTCATGCTCTCTCGCGTGATGCGCTTCTTTAAAGTGGTCCGTCTAATTCACGACTGTGATCTGAATATTTTTAAAATGTTAAAACGTAAATCCAGATCATAGCTATCGACAGGTACATTATTTAGAGAAGAATTGATTGTTATTGATGAAATCAAAGCGTCACAGCGATATGTTTGATTTTGTAAATTTAGAAAAACGTTAAAAAAGCAAGCGTCGTAAACCACTCAAGGAGTTACACAAATAAGAATCTTGCGACCAGCTTCCCCGCGAATAAGAAAATCGCGAGAGTGAGCTGAACGAGAGAAAGAGAAGGAGGAGGTCTTTCTCACGCGACCAAAATGGAAGTCAGGCGACCGGGAGTCGTGTCATGGACGTCACTACGCTGCACACAGTGTCTGTGCTCCGAATTTACACGGGCGAGGTGTGATGAGTGAGGTCGTTGTACATTCACCAGTAGCATGAATGCGCCGCCGTTTGCTGCTGTAATACGCTTCAACAGGTCTGTCTTGGAGCTGTCATTAAATATCATCAAGAGAACGGTTTGCGTCTGTAACGTGCTGACTGATCATTGGCGTATCGCCACGTCGATGCCAAATGGTTGCTGCTCAATCTGATCATGCGGCAAGATTTTGGCGATCTTTGGCGAGCGTTCGCGGGCAGTTTAGCTCATTTTCGGGCACTGGTTTGGCCGAAAAGTGCGGGGATCTGTTCCCCGTCTCAGGGAAATGTGTAGCAGGGAAATGTACAGCATCCCGAACAGTAATGCACGCGCTAAAGTTTTACGACACCGCGGCCGCGGCTGTGGCCTTTGCGATCTGGTTTTGAGTCACGCAACAAAGGATCTGCTACAGTACGCCACGCGCCTCTAAGTTGGATGTCGATGTGCACAGCGGTTTGCAGAATGTGTTGAAGTCCCTCCTCATGTGCATACATACAGAAGCAAGGTCCGCCCACGTCGCAAATTACCATCCGCAGACTCCGGAGTCTATTTACCATTGGCGCTGTCACTGGTAGGATTGAATGCCTATTTGCCTATCAAAATTCGATTATATAATATATAACCGTATATTATAGGATAAAATTTATGAATGCGGGAAAATCCAGAGCGGTTTTGTTATAGCAATAATAATATGAATAAAGTGCTCTGGAATTTTCATTTATGTCAAATTATAGCAGCGTTTATTAATAAATAGCAACGATTATAACTTATACCGTACCTATTACTGTACGCGCAAACACGAATATCCAGAGCACTAGGTCTTGTAAGGAGATCGCGCACCCCACCTAAGAAGGCCAGCGGCTCCGAAGATGTACTGTACTGCGGCTCGGAAGATGCACTGTACTGTACCGCACGCCCGTCTTCGCATGCTCCGCCCCGGAGGTTGGCGGTGCCTGAGAGAAGGCGCGAAGGGTTTGATGCTCTTCCTGGAGCCAACGAGGATTCTCGTTCCGCAGGTGCACCCCCTGCGTCTTCATTGTGGTCAGTTCAGACTCCGCCGCGCGCATTACACTAGCCGGAGCAATTGGCTCTTAGCCCTCATTTCTCCGTTTGACGGCCAGCCCTACTGTATCATCACCAGAGCATCCAAGCGTTAGTACAAGCAGCTCCGGTCGCAGCAAGGGTCTTGTTGATTAAGGGAGCATTGCAGTCCGACTAGACTGTCTGTCAGTTCCTTCAGTATGCATTGTGTTGCAAAGGACTGCTAGACTTTCCTCGGTTTGATCTTGAAGTCGTCGGATAATGGCCCACCCATCAACCACTCCCCGCGCCTCCCTGAAGAATCGGAACCTCCACGACGCCACGGAAATCGGTGCAAGCGCCAAGTTTGCGCACGTGACGCTGGCCGCCTTCTTCCATTTGCTCTGGACTTAAAGAGATGAGATGAGAGGATCAGGCGCCGATGTTCACGGTACCTGTAGGTCGTGTACTGTATTTTTAATTCGACACACTCGATGGATCGGCGCGAATGGGAGGGAGAAAGTTCATACGAGCTCCGAAGGAGGGGGAAGAGCCGCCATGGAGCTCGGCGTGGACTAGCCGAAGTGCAAGTACTAATTTCGGCTGATTTGAGCTCATTCCCTTGCTGCATTGCTATACTATCCGAGTTAAAATTCGAGCTCTGATTTCGATGCTACAATAAAAAAAAACAAGGAGGCAAAGTTGGCGCAAACCACATACAAATTCTTTTACATTTAAAAATGGTTCAAACACAAATAGATTGAATAGTATAATCAGCGAAAATGCTCTGGAGAGGTGCCTTTATCGAAACTGTAAACCCCCCAAAACATATTTTTATCTAAAATATACATGAGAAACTCTGGATAATTGCGTCCTACAGGGAGGGGCCACAC
The DNA here is from genome assembly GCA_023337975.1 of Phytopythium ostracodes. Lineage (NCBI taxonomy): Eukaryota > Oomycota > Peronosporomycetes > Pythiales > Pythiaceae > Phytopythium > Phytopythium ostracodes. The sequence continues at coordinate 17,008 of JAADXW010000424.1, forward strand.
AGAGAGGGGATGGGGCCAATTGCACAGTACACTCCTCGCTTTCCCGGCTGGTCCCCTTTTTCTTCTCACTGGCTTGACTGATCTTTGAACCGCTTCAAAGACGCTCCTCCGTCCATCATACACCAGCGCCCTACTGCAGGTAGGGCGAGGGACAACGCGGAGTTAGACTGTTTGCGTCGCGCATTCGCCAACTTTCGTCCCCGTCCACACTCGACCCGGTCCCCTCTTGGTCGCTCCACATCCGTCCGTCCGCTGGGGCCCCCGTCCCCACCTCTATACAAATCCAGATCAAATGAGTCCAGCAGCCGCGGCGCCGTCGTCCCGCATCCTGGAGCGCGTGCGCGAGGACGCGAGCGACCTGGCCGTGCTGGCGACGACCCCGGCGAGCGACTGGCAATTCGTGGCCGAGAAGGGCGGCGCGCGCGTGTACGAGATGCACGGGGACGCGCTGCCGGCCCGCGTATCGACGGTGCGCACGTTCGGCAAGGGCGGCGGCGGCTCGCGGTCCGAGTTCTACCTCGTGCGCGCCGTGACCACCGTCCCCGACGTGGACCTGAACGCCGTGCTGGACCTGCTGCACACGAGCTCCACGGACCAGTTCCGCGCGCTCATGAAGCGCCTCTTCGACAAGCACTACGAGAACGCGGCCGTCGTGGACTCGCTCTCGTGCACGACGCCCCCGCCGTTCGCCGAGACCCAGCAGCCGCCCGCACAGCCGCCCGGCCACGCGTCCGGCCACGGGTCCGGTCTCTACGGGCGTCCCCAGCCGCCTCAGATACCTCCGCCTCAACCGCGCAGCGTGTGGCAAATGTTCACAGAGGACGACGGGTACTCGGCCAACTGGCTGACACTGCGGTCCTTCTCCAAGCTGGGCGGCATCGAGAACCACCGGGACTTCACCATGGTGTGCTACCAGGACGTGTTCCAGCGGCAGCCGCTGTCGGACCGCGTCGAGCGCGTGGGGAGACGCGCCGCCCGTGATCCGCTGCGGAAAACCAACGGGACCAAGCTGCTGGGTGTGCACACGTTCTCGTCCATGAACTTCAAGGACATCCCAGAGCTGCCCAAGAGCTCCAAGACGGACCGCCTGCACTGGCGCAACTCTGGGCTCGTGATCGAGGAGACGAGCGACGGGTCCAACGCCGTGCGCTTGTCGCTGTTTTTGTGCCTGCTGCCGAGCAAGATCGTGCTCAAGGAGGTGACGCAAAGCCCCCGCATGCGCGCGGCGCAGACGCAGGGTGGCACGCTGGCCAAGAAGTTCGTCAAGTGGCTGCAGACGCTCGCGCTGTGCGTGTCCAACCTGGCGCAGGCCGCCAAGCCCGAGCTCACGGTCGCACACGCGTCCGACATGGCCTGGACCGAGTCGGACCACTGCTACCTGTGCCTCAAGACCTTCCGCACGTACCGGAGGCGCCATCACTGCCGCTTCTGCGGCGAGGCCGTGTGCGGCGCCTGCTCGGGCTTTGTTAACATGGCCGACTTTGACGTGACCTACTCGGCCAACGACAATGCCAGCAACAAGTACATGCTGCGGCCAGGGAACGCCAAGTCCAACAGCAACAACAACAGCATGGAGGGTGAGGAGCTGGCCGAGGCACGCGGCTGCACGTCGTGCGTGTCGGAGCTCAAGATGAACCTGGCCATCAAGGGCGGCGCCAGCGGCAACAGCGGCAGCTCGCGCGGCCACTCGATCGACTCGCTGTCCAGTAGCAGCGGCAGCCAGACCAACCTCTCGCAGCTCGCGAGCCTCGGCAGCACGCGCGGCGGCAGCAGCGGCCGCCAGCAGCAGTTCCTGCAGGGTACGCCCGAAGACCTCGAGCACTACGCTGCGGCGCTGGTCTACCGCCAGAACCAGGCGTCTCCGTACGGCCCTAGCCTCCCAGAGGCGCAGACGCAGTTCGAGACGCGCGACCAGTTCGCGCCGCGCATGGGCGGCCCGCCGCCGGCCTACGATCAGCACTTCCAGCACTACATGGGCGACAAGTCGTCCATATCGACCATCAGTAGCAGCTCGTACTCGGGTCTGTCGCCAGAGTACGAGCGGCATCAGCTTCTGATGCGCTCGAACGCGTCCTCATCGACCTCGGGCGACCACTACGCGCGGTCGCAGGCGCCGCAGAGCTTCTCGGGCTCGTCGGACGCGTCACTGAGCGCCTTCCTGGCCCGCGACCCGGACATTCTGGCGCTGCGGGGGCTCACGCTGGGCTCGCCGGGCGACAGCGAGATGCGCTATCGCCCCACGGCCGGGCAGATGACCACGTTCGAATCGGAGTCGGGTGACGACGACGACTATGAAGACGTCATGCGGCTGCAGAAGCAGCAGGCGGCGGCAAGGAACGGCGCCGGGTGCCGGGACAGCGGCCGCCAGAGCACCGCGACGACCGTGACGATGAACGAGGGCAGCAACCACAGCCAGTTTCACTTCGCCAATATGACGGCCGAGGAGGCGCGCGCCGCCGCCGCCATCGTGAGCGCCGCGGCCAGGAGTGGCGACGTGTCAGCGCCCAGCGCAAGCGAGCGGCCGCCGTTCGCGCCGGACGCGAGCCGCTCGAGCAACAAGAGCAGTGTCAGCGCGACCAGCAGCGCCGGCACCAGCAAGATCATGTACTTTGGCTCGTCGGCCGCGGCTCGGGCGACGGCCGCAGGAGCCGAGCCACCCGGCATGCGGTCCGTATCAAACGGATCGTCGGCCGGCAACGACATGATCCACCTGGACAACGGCAAGGACTTCGTTGTGTTCAGCGAGCCGCGGCAGACGGAGGTGCTGCGCCGCGTCGACAGCAGCAAGGACATGATCCCACTCAAGCTCTGAGCCTGATGGAGCGGCTGATCTCATTTATGACTGAGAAAGCAGGCGGCGGGGATCGAACTCGCTGCCAAGATGCACTTTGCGCCACCGCAACAGGAGGACTGCAGTGACCGATAGGAGGAAGAAATGAGCGTGGCAAGTGCCTTGTTTATTTAATATATATATATATATATACGACGTGGACGTGAGCAACGTAGACGGTCTGGTGTGGCTGTCGCCCATGGATATGAGCACAAGGAAGTCGGAGAGAAGGGGACCCCATCGCGATCACGCGGCGTCACTCGCGTCTCGGTCTTGGTGGGGACCTTCCCCACCGTCTCGGCAGTCTCGACCGTCCTCACCATTGCTCTGAAGCGACTTGGGCTGCTCGACATCGGTTCGGCCGCCGCTGTCGCCGCTGTCCGTCGGCTCGCTTGGCCGTGCGTCGTGCTGCTTGGCGTCGTCCGCCTGGTCGCGGAGCTCCCTGCGCGCGGCGCAGACGTTCTGCACGAACGCCTCGAGCTCGGCCACGTCGGCGAACTCCTTGCCGTCGAGCTCGACGCTCGGGTGCCGGAACTCCTCGCCGCCGACCACGAACCGGTAGCCCTCCATCTCCTCCTCCTCTTCCTCGTCGTCTTGATCTTCCTCTTCATCGCTGTCGTCGTCACTGCTGTCGAAGTAGTCGCTGCTCTCGCAGCAGTCTCTCACCGGAGGCGACTGCAGCAGCGCGCCCTCGGTCGAGAGCACGACCGACCGGTGCAGCAGGTTGCGGTCGCACGCGACGAACAGCACGTTCACGACGCTGTCCTCGGGAATGTGCGCCACCAACAGCGGGAACCAGCCCGTCACCTCGCGCGCCGACCCGAGGCCCAGCTCATCGTCCTCGCTCTCCTCTTCGTCGTCCACGAGGCGTCTGCTACCCGCGGTCGACGCCAACTGCTCCGGGTCTAGAGGCGGGTTCTGATCCATCCGCCGCTGCAACTCGTCGCGTAGACGCAGCACCTGCGGCTCATAGCGCGGTTCCTCGCTCAGTGGCTCGCCAGGGGCCCGCCAGATGAGCTGGAAGTAGCCTTGGAGGAAGATCTCGGCGCGCGGGACTCGGAACCGCACTCGCAAGGGCGCCTCCCGGTCGTGGATGTGGCCCGTGAACGCCTCTCCGCTGCCCGAGTTGCTCTTAACGAACGCGAACCGCTCCTGGCTTGGCTCGAACGCGACGAAGAACGCACCCGGAGGTACGGAAGCTGTTGTGGCAGGCTCGAGATAGAGGTTCAGAGACGCCTTCTCGACTTGTTGCGTACGTTCAGCTGCCTCGGTGTTGCCTTCCCCATTCGCCTCGGCCTCAACCTTCGCCCTCGTCTTCGCCAGCGCCCGGCGCCTTCGCGCTTGGCGGAGGCGCTTGAGCACCAGCCGCGTCTCGAAGGTGGCCTTGGACTCGCGCAGCCACTGGATGGCGGCGCTGTGGCGTCCTCGCGCGGTCGTGGCGAGCGTGGAGCGTTGTTTCGCGTCCGCGTTCGCTGCCACGAGGTCGGCGGCGGTCTCCTCGCGCGACCGCAGCAGCTCGGGCGGCACTAGGTCGATCGGCAGCAGCCCGAATGCGTCACGACGCGTGCCACGATCTAGCAGCGCCTGGTCATTAGCAGCTCGCGCTTGCTGCTGCCGGACGAACGCGACGAACGACAGGTTGCCGGTGACGCATGCGCGGTGGCTAGCCGTCCAGTCGGCGTTGTTCTGTCCATCGTCTCCCCTGACGAGCTCCGGGCCGCCATTACTCTGCTGGCTGGAGCTGCCCGTCAGCCGCGAGCTCCAGGCCGCCGGACACGCGAGCAGCAGCAGCTCGAGCGCGATCTGATGCTGCTGCAGCTCCCGCGGCGAGTGGATCTCCATGGCCACCGCCGTCTGCACGGCCTCCTCGACCTGCCGCGTCCACTCGACCGCATCCCTGTCCGTCAGCTCGTCGTCGTCGTCGTCGCTGCTCCCGGAACGCTGCTTGAATACATTGGACGAGCGAGGCTGCTGGTCATACGGACGGTCGCGCAGCAGGCCCTTCAGCGCCGGGATGTCGCCGTCCAGCACGCAGTCGACCAGCGAACTCGAGTTGGCGCCCATAGTGGTTGCAAATGCCCCGATAACAGCTAGGAGGAAGCTGTCACAGGTCGCAACGCCGCTTTCGGAGCTGATAAAGGACACCAAGACGCGCTAGGGCCGGCGGAGTGGTCGAGGGACGGATCTTCGGGATTTGGTGCTGCGGGTGGCGGATCCCGGATCGAACTGGAGTGCGCGGCCGGGTGATCGGGCAAAGATCAAGAAGCCGCACGCGGCCCCTGAAGGGTCGCGAGCGGAGACTGTGGTCTTGGTACTGCAGGAACACCTCCATCTAGTGGTCATAGTGCATATTAATATCCTTGACAAACAGATAGTGGTGATGTGCACCTATTTGTATAGATATATATAAACTGTACCACATTATAATATACCATGAAAATGAATAGTGATGGGCACTGCCTTATCGCAGGAGCTGCCACTAGACGGAG
>JAADXW010000425.1:0-22306 GCA_023337975.1 Phytopythium ostracodes
CCCCCCCCCCCCCGCGTTGGGTATCGACAATCTAACGTGACTGGACTTGGTTTCAAACAGCATTATCCAGAACAGCTCCGTTCAAGTCATTAAGCGAGTGGACTTCGGCGACTGCAAGCGCCCGTTTATCATGTACGAGCCACTCAAGCCCGAGCTCACTCGGTAGCACGCGATGCAGCCACTTACTTCGTCTGCTCAAACCATTTGTAGGGACTTTACTGGCAACAGCATTGCCACTATCCAAGCGGTTGCGTTCCCGGCAAACCTGCGGTCCCTGTAAGCGTGCTTCCAGGTTTCTCGGCTAACCCCTCCAGAGCTTAATGTTGACACTCTATGTGCACATTTGTATTTTGCAGGCTACTGAACGGCAGCACGTTGTCATACTTTGAGATTCGCGAGTCGGACGAGTCTGTGCTCTCGGCGCTCGAGGTGTTTGAGGTCGATGGTGTAGCGCTGAGCCGCTCATGCGTCTCGCGTGCCGAGGTGCGCCAGGTGGAAATCCTCAACTCTTCATACGCCGTTTGTGTTCTACCAGGTAACAACCCAGCGATCCGATTGTTGTCTGTAGGGAGGCAGGCATTGAGTTGCGAAACGATTGACTGACACTGTTTGTGTGTTGCTGCCAGACGCGGTCTTTCAATCCAAGTACGGCTTCGGTGGCTCATCGTCGTTGACAGCGACGAACATCATGACACCGTTTCTGCTGCTCTTTGGCATCGCGGGATTCATCTTCGCACTGCTTCTCCTGCTGATCTGCAAGCGCAAGCGATACGAGCAGGAGCGCGAGCAAGAGAAGGCGGCGAGAAGGCGAGGCAACACGCTCCGAGACTCGGCTGCCGCTCTCGCCGCCCTTAAAATGGACTCTTCTACGCCTGGGTCGGCATCGGTGGCGGCTTCTTCCCGTGGTAGCTCTCGTGCTACCAGAGTTGACAACGAACTCGAAGTGTCGTCCCGACGCGGTTACGCCATCGCAGACGACGTGAGGAAGGATCCCGACTTTGAGAACCTTCGCATTGCTCAGTCCGACATTGAGCGCCAAGGGGAGATCGCGAAGGGTGGCGGAGGGATCGTGTACCTGGCGCTGCTGCTGTCAACGAAGGAGCAAGTTGTGCTGAAGCAAATGCATCCGGACAAGGCGAAGAAGGATTACAAAGTCGTGGAGAAGTTTATGATGGAGATCCGCCTGTATTCCAGACTCAAGCACGACAAGGTCGTGACGTTCCGGGGCATCGCATGGTCGTCGCTTGTCGACTTGTCGATGGTGATCGAGTACATGCCGAACGGTGACCTCGCGCAATTTCTGGAGCGACAGCGGCTGATGGACCCGCAACGCGAAGGCTGGTGCTGGTCATCGCGTGAGGCGGCTGGTTACGGCCGCAGCAAGCTCGCGTTCGCGCTCGACATTTCCGACGCAATGTTGTACCTGCATTCCTTCAGCGATCCGGTGATCCATCGCGACCTCAAATCACAGAACGTGCTACTAAGCAAGACGTGGATCGCCAAGCTCAGTGACTTCGGTGCTAGCCGCGTTAAGAGCGGCTCGGAGACCGCCATGCAGATGACGGCCGAGGTCGGAACCGTCGCCTGGATCGCGCCAGAGATCATCCGCGGCGACAAATACGATCAACAGGCCGACATTTACTCGTTTGGCGTAGTGCTGTGCGAGATCGACACGTGCGCCAAACCATTTGCGGTTGGTATGAGCACGTGCGGCGGAGACGCCGTGGAGGAGGATGCAGACGGTGAGGGGGGCGGCGACAATGCCTCGAGTCGCAGGCGAAGCAACCGCGGGGGACTCCTGAGTTCCAACGCGATCTTAGCCATGGCCGTGAGTGAAAACCGCGTGCGTCCGGCGTTCCACCGTGACTGCCCTCGTGCCGTCCTCGAGCTTGGCCTTCGCTGCATGCGTGGTGACCCGCGCGAACGTCCGACAGCCAAGGAAGTGTATTCTGCTTTGCGCAGGATCGAGGAGCAAGACCGAGAGGACCTTGTATAGCCAACTTGAAGTGGAGAGAGCAGGGTGAAGCCGCCCTCGTGAAGGATCGAGCGCTGTCGTTCTGTGCTGTGCGCGAGCGCTAGCAGGCTTGAACGGTGTGGGTCAGATAGCAGGTGCGTACACATATATTTCAATTCAAAAGACGGACAGCTGCTTCAAAACGCAGAGCTCTCACCAACCCCGGAGCATGGATCAACTCTGCGTCTACTTGCGCAAGCTGAACTGGTCCTTGTGGAAGCGGCGGCGAAGGTAGTCGCGCACGGGGCCGAGCACGACGGCGTATTCAAACAGGATGACCGCCGCGACGTTGCCAAGCAGCAGCGCGAAGTACTTCAGGCGGAACGACAAGGGCATCGGGATGTACGGCAGCACGACGACGTTGGTGCTGCTCGCGATGCGGAACAGGTCCGTCACATCGCTCGGCCCGCCCAAGATGAGGTAGACGTCCAGCACCACGAGCACGACGAAGACGGCCACGAGCAGGTAGTTGCGCCAAATGGGCGCGCGGAACTGCGAGCCGAAGCTGAAGACCCACGCCGCGACGTGCTGCTGCGTGATGACCGTGAAGAAGAGCACGGTGGCCATGTGATTGTCCGAGAGCATCCACCACTTGGCGAGGTCCACGTTGTCCGGCGTGAAGGGGCAGTACCAGCTCTCGCGGACCAGCATGTGCACGCCGTTGAACAGGAAGACGATGTTGATGAGCTCTTGGCCGACGATGGATGTGAGCGTCGTCGGCCCAATGAGACTGGACGTCGGGCGCTGGTTCCCGAGCTCCGGTAGCGGGCGTGAGAGCGTGATCACGTACGAGAGGCCGACCAGCGTGACGCCGTCGGCGAGGATGAAGCACCACTCGGAAATGATGACAGCGTGGTACCACTGGAACAGGCGCAGTGTCGACGCGATGACGCCGTACATGATGAGGAACTTGACGGACGCGAACGACGTGGCGAGAGCGCCTCGGCCTTCGCGGCAAAGATCGACGACCGACTGGATGCTCTTCGGCTTGCTCGTGAAGGGTGACACCACCGAAGCCTCGGCGTCGCTGAGCGCCACGCCCGCGTGCGCCATACGAAGCGCACCGCAGTCGTTGCCACCGTCACCACACATACCGGTCACCACGCCCGCCGCCATGTGAAGCTTGACGCACGCCACCTTCCCGTTCGGCGTCATGCGGCTGAAGATGCGGATCTTGAGCAGCAAGTTGTCGTCGTGCTCGCTCTTGGAGCTGCTCATGAACTGTGACGATGCTTTCAGGTAGTCGAACGCCGCACCAGTGACGGCCAACTCGATGTCTTCGCCAGTCGACAGCAACTGCTTGACCTCTTCCAAGCTGTAGACGGCGTCGTTGTCGTCAACATCGCGCCACACCAGTCGCCGACTGTCGTCAATCTTCTTGGAGCTCGTAGACACGAAAGAAGACCTGACCACGGCGCTGTCGGCGTCACCAATCTCTACCATTTCGCCAAGAAGCACGCGTGACTCAGGGGCCACCATGCCGCTCGCGCGAGCAATGTAGCAACCGCAGAGCGCATTGTCCCCAGTGATCATAACGGTGCGGATGTCGCCAGCCTTGAGCTGAGCGATCACCGCGGGCGTGTCGCGCTTGAGCTCGTTCCGGAACAGCAACAGGCCCAGCAGAGACAGGTCCTTGTCCACCACGTCTCGGTTGGCGATGAAGGCGTGCACCTGTTCGAGGGTCCAGTCCGATGGAAGCTCGCGACCGGCAACGCCCAGCACGTAGCAGCCCTGGCGCGCGTGCGTATCGGCGACGCGCAAGTAATCCGCAGGCACGCTCTGCGAGCGGCTGAGCTGCTGCATGCGCTCGTACGACCCCTTGCAGAACACGAACAGCTTGCCCGTCGATCGGTCGCGCACGATGACGCTCATGGACATGTGCGCGTGGTCAAAGTCGAAACGCTTGACGAACTCAAGCTCGGTCGACGAAGGGGACTTGACGTAAGTCGATTTGGAGCTAATGTCGTCGCTCTTGTTCTCGACAAGCGACCATCCAGTCGCTTCCAGCATGCGCACCTCGACTTCGTTGCCCACCAGAGACCCATTCAAGGAGCTCACCGAGTGACACGTTGCAAGAGCGTACTGCAGCAGCGTATTGGTGCCCGACGTGCTTGTGGCGACGTCGTTGATCACATTGTCGTCGAACGTCGTTGTACCCGCTTGGCCATTGACTGTGACGCCGTTGTCATCGTCGCCATGAACCTGCTGCACACCAAGGAAGTCGAGCCCCTGCTTGGTGAGCGTGCCGGTCTTGTCAAAGCAGAAGACGCGCACTTTGCCAAACAACGTGATGCGCCGAACGTCGAGGGAGAAGATGCCGCGCGTCGCGAGCCGCTTGGAGGCGTTCACTTGACCCACCGTGATGACGACGGGCAAGAGCGGACTCACGACCGCCGTGATGAGGAAGATGCAGTAGCAGAAGGCCGTCATCTTGTTGGTCAGTTTGCTGTTGCTGGTCAAGAAGCTGATGCCGAAGTAGCATGCGATCGCGGCGTAGATCAGCAGCAGCGTGACTAGCGCCTTGAGGTGCTCATCGTACTTGAAGCGCATGCGCACGGGGAACAGAATTGACTGGATGAGCTTGCCCTTGGTCGTGTACGCGCCCGTGGTCTGCACGACCGCCAGGATCTCGTCGCCCCGTCCAGACTCGAGCACCCGCGTACCCGCGAAGAGTGTGTACTTCTTGCTATACGGCGTCGACGACGCTCCGGGGTCTTCCAGCGCGTGAACGTTCGGCAGACTGGCCTTTTGCACCGGCATGGACTCGCCGGTGAGCATCGACTCATCGCACACGGTCGCGCCCTTGACGATTACCAAGTCACACGGCAGGATCCAGTTCTCCTGCACCCGAACGAGATCGCCAGGCACGAGATCACGGGCGTCATTCGTTGTCCAGACGCCATCGCGACTGCCCTGGCTGTTATCAGCTCGTCGCCAGACCTCAACGCGCGACTCGTACCTCGTGAGCGCCACGACCGCGGCCTGCATGTGCCGAGAGCTCCAGATGTTGACCGCGGCCGTGCCGATGACGACGACCGTCATGACGATGCCCATGTTCCAGTACGTGAAGTAGTACCAGACGTAGTAGCTCATGATCTGGTACACGTAGAAGAGCGTGAAGAACTCGAGCAGCAGTGACCTGGCGAGCGACGGCATGACGACCTCGACCGCGTTCGCGCCGACCAAGTTCAGGCGCCGCGTCGCCTCGAACGACGTCAAGCCCTTGGTTGCGGACACGACGCTCTCACTCGCGGCTGCCTGTGCTGGAAGCGACAGCGAACGCGAGAGAGCGATCGTGCCGGAAATGAACCGCCGTGCGTTGTCGTCGTACACGTAGCGCATGTGTTGGAACTCGACGAAGCGCCGGTCGTCAATGGTTTGCACCTTGACTGTCTTCTGATACCGGATCCCGCCATGGGCGCTCATAGGGCTGAACACGGAGAAGACGCGCTCGACGCGCGCGACAAGGTCCGAGACGCCGGATCGATCCGTGAGGAGCACTTCGCCGTCGCCGTCGCCTTCGCTGTCGCTCTGCTCCAGGCGCGCCATGTGGACGTACTCGCACCTGTCGAGCGGCGCGCCGAGGCGGAAGAAGTTGCGCACCATGTGCTGGAACATGACGACGCCGGCAAGCCAGAGCGCCGCCACGAGCCACACGAGGAAGAACACGAGCGCGATGTGCGAGCCAAAGAGCGTCGGCGTGAACTTGGCGTAGTAGTCGCAGATGATGATGATCACGAGCGCATGGAGCGCCAGCGTCGCCAGCAGGAAGTACGTGAACACGAGCTGGCCGACGAGCGACGAGCTGTACCCGGACTGCACGATGCCAGGATCAACCACTGACGAAGTCGCTTCGTTGTGGCCAGGCTGGTCCGACTGCTTGTGGTACGGCGGCGGCGTCACCGGCTCGGTCAGCAGCTTCTGCGCCATCTCCAGGTCGTAACTGCGCGAGTCGGCGCCGTTGCCACCGATCGGGCGCTTCTTGTACGCCGCCCACAGACCCAGGAACACGAACACAGCCGCGTAGAACACGTAGATGAAGACCAGCTTGGGCTCGCCGTACGTGACGAACTGCGGGGTGACGGTCGAGGGCGCGGACGCACACAGCGCCCTGGCAGTCGCGTCGACGTTGCCCGTCGTGGTGTCCATGAGGCTTGTGCACACGGCGCCGACCGGGAAGGACGCGTTGCTGTTGCGCGCGTTGGTCGGCGACGTCCAGTACACCGTCGCGTCCCGAGAGTCCTCGACCAGCGACGTGTTGAGCAAGTACGAGGAAGAGTACTCGCCGCTGTCCGAGCTCCCGCACTGCAGCTCCTGCGTCGTCTCGCCCGTCGCGAAGTCCGAGACGACCACGCGCATCCGGCACACGGTCTCGGGCTCGTCGTAGTAGAAGGTGGGCGTGTCGGGCGTAAACTTGCGATACGGGAAGTTGACCTTGCGTCCGAGTGCCCAGCCGTCGCGGTAGTCGCTCTCGTACGCGCCGCCAGTGGGCAGGTTGAACTTGGTAAAAATCTCCATGGTCGTCTCCGAGTACTTGCAGCAAAAGTACTCGGGCTGGTGGCTCTCGGGGCACGCCGCAAAGTCCAGCGGGTCGGCGCTCTCGGCCAGGACGACAGGGTTAGTTGTCGCCAAGGCGAGACCGCCAGCGACGGCGAGCACTGTTGTTGTCCATCCTGGAGCCCTCGGTGTCGGTGGTGGCGCCATTGCGGTGCCCGCGGTGCGGCAAATTGCGAACTGCTCCGTTTGACAAACTTCGGTCAATGGTCTCGAACAAGGAAGGAACTTTGAGTGTTGCTGATGGCTTGAAGAACCTAGAGGAAGAGGCTCACACTGTGGTGTTTATGCAGTGCCCACTGTACGTCCTGCCATCGCCGCGTGTGGCTGATCCGGTGGATTCGCTTCCTTGAGGCGAAGACAGTCGATGCAGCCACATTGGTCTCCGCTACAATAGGGATGCCGTCGCGCCGCATGTTCAGACCGATAGTGCCACCGATTGCTCGCTGACGAGCATCATCACCTCGACGTTGGATATATCGCCGCGTCCGTAAATGGTCGTGGTGCTCCCCATCCAACGAGACCGCTGTCGATGCCTCCGCGGTCGCTCAGCGCGCGTGGTGGCTGATCTGGTCTCCACCAATCGTCACGTTCAATTGCAATCCGTCAGCGATAACGGGCTCATGAAGGCTGTCAAGATTAGAACACTCGAGCGGTTTTTGAACGAGGGCTCGTGCCTAAGCCGCTTCGGTCCGGATCGGCGATTCGTCTGCTGTCGAGACCCAATCAAGGCGCGAGCCCGCTCTGCATCGCCTTTACACGAGTGACGCGCCACCTCCCGCCTGTCAGGCACCACCAATGGACCGATCGGGTCCGGTAATACCGCCGGCCAGCCTCTTGAATTCCCCCATGTGATCTCAGCGGTGTTCTGGATCACGCAGGCGCCAACACACGGCGGAGCTGATGGCGGTGATGCACACGCATCACGGGACGAAGGGCCGTCGAGACTTCCGGACGCGAGGATCGGCTGCACGCGCTGCGCATTCGAAGTGAACGTCGTGTCTTTGCACTCTACAAGTGCTACGCTGCAGTCAGTTGGAGCGAAAATGGTCCTCCGCGCCTCCATCGCGCGCTGAAGGAGCGATCGCGTTCGCCACCGCGTTGCTTTCCGTCGTCTGCACCCTGGATGAGACCGCGCCCAAGTGTCCGTGCGTCAAATTGAGACTTGAGGGTGGTGGACGCTCCATCCGAGTGACTCGGCAGGGGTCGGCGGTACCATTAGCTCGCCACGTGACGCCAATCAGCGCGTTTGAAGCTCGCCGACAGCTCTCCTTGGCTGGAACAGCCCCGAGGTGACGTCGGCGAGGCGCCGGAGCTCATTGGCAAGCCGTTCGAGGGTTAGCCGAAGTGCCAACGGCGGATACTGCTCCTCCCTCCTCCGACTCTTGTTGCTGGTCAAGCCGATGCTCTTCACCCCTCCTTGCCGAGCGCTTTCCGAGCTGCTGCGTGCCACCGATCGATGGAGAGCAGAGCGATAAAGCGGGCCGTAATCTGCCGGAACGCAGTGCTCGATCCTCGGTCTTCCGTGCCTCCGACGAGGAGTGGCAACTGTCACTCAGAGGGCCTTGAACGCTACGCTGGGAGTTGCTGCTTCTAGATCGGCCGGATCATAAAGACACGCGACTTGGACGACGTCGATTGCGATCCTCAATTGTCGCTGAGCCTCGCGTCAGCTGCCAGGCGTCGTCTGCGTCTAGGCTGACGCCAAGTCCGCGCTGTCGTGCTTTCCGCTCGGTGTCCTACCCAGCGATCTTCTCGTGTGGAAGAAGCACTCGTTGGCTCTGTTCATTCGCCAACTCGCCCACAAGACAGCAGCCCATCCACTTCTAGCCATGGCCGCAGTGATCACCGACGCCAAATCGCAAGGCGACCACGTCACGCTCGCATGGAGCGACAACCAGTCCAGGTAACGAAGCTCCCAGCCAGGCTGTCTCCGTTTATCGGCACTCGTTCTGACGCACTTGCGTGCAGCGCCTTCTTGAATGTGTGGCTGCGCGACAACTGCCGCTGCTCGGCATGCTACCACGCGGTTGCAGAGGAGCGCATCCTCGAGTCTGCAGCCGTCGATCCCGACATCCAGATCGCGTCCATCCGCGTCGACGCCAAAGCCGAGGCGGTCGAGATCGAGTGGGCGACGGACGACCAGCACGCGTCGTCCTATGCGTTCGTCTTCCTCGCCAAGTTCGCGCGTAAGCCCTCGTTCCCACCCAAACACGAGGATACGCTGTGGAGCGTGGCCTGCATGGAGCGCGAGCTGCCGGCGCTGCCGCGGGTGCCGTTCGCGCGGATCATGGAGAGCGAGGAGGGCGTACTCGAGTGGCTGGAGCTACTCCACAAGTACGGGTTCACGATCCTGGGCGACGTTCCGCACGGCCGCAAGCGCGTCGAGCAGGTCGGGCGCCGCATCTCGGTGATCCGCAACTCCTTCTGAGGTGAGAGCTCGTGGGACGTCAAGGACCAGCCGGACCCGACGAGTTTGTCGCTCACGAGCGGCACCCTGTTCCCGCACACGGACCTGTGCTTCAGCGACTCGCAGCCGGGCGTGCAGTTTCTGCACTGCCTCGAGTTCTCGGCCGAGAAGCTTGAGGGTGGAGAGAGCACCATCGTTGACGGGTACTACATCGCCGAGAAGATTCGGCGCGAGGACCCGGCGGCGTTCCACACGCTCACGACCGTCAACGTCGCGCACGTCTTCTCCAGCGAGAAGCACTACCTCCGCTCCGACGGACCCGTCATCTCACTCCACCCGGACGGCCGCGTGCGCGAGCTGCGCTACAACCAGGCGCTCGTCGCTCCGCTTGAGGTCGCTGCGAACGAGAGCTCGCTGGAAGCCGCGCGCGAGCTGTACCGCGCACTCCGCGTGTTCGCCAACGAGACGCGCAGCCTCGACAACCTGCTGCACTGGCGGCTCCAATAGGGCGAGCTGCTCGTGTTCAACAACCGACGCATGCTGCACGGCCGTTCGGGCTACAACGCCGTCAATACGCGCCGCCACCTCGAGGGCTGCTACCTCGACTACGAGGAGTTCACCGGCCGCCTCAAGAAGCTCCGCGAGAAGGTCGCCCAGTAGTCGAGGTGCAACGCGATCGAATTGAAAGTCTGGTAGCTGAAGACGACACACCGAAGCTGTCAGCACAGACTCGGGTCGTGTAATCATGCGCAAGAAGTAGCACGCTATTGACGTGTCTAGTGGCCTCGCCGCAAATTGGGCAATGGTGTCGTGTCTGTCGTGTTTGCTGATACAGAGACCGGTCATCTACTCCAGCAGGAGGGTCTGAGGCTCCTTGAGTTGTTCCCTTCTGAGAATATTGATTTGTGAGCAGTCCCCCACTCTCATACAGAGGATCTGCTGGTCTCTGCAGAGACCAACATCGTTTTGTAAGCTGGGCGATTAATTGTCAACGAGTCGACTCATCACGTAGGATGACGTCCCGCCGGCCCGAGTGTCGAACACGCTCAGGAATTTTGGCGTGTTGAAACGCGAGGGAGCTGCAAGCGGATTCGCCGAGGCGAAGGCCAATCGCTCGCCGCAGCGCCATCAACGCACCAGGTCGGGTGTGTACCACGGTTTGCTTCATGTTGCATTGCTTCTCCGCATATAACAAGAGGTTCTAGTCACGCTCGAACGACACCAACTGCACATCTAACTTACATGTGACGCTGCAACAGAGGCAAACGGCTCAGCAGTCACCGGTGACGGACGCGTAGAGCAGCTCCTCGACCTCGGCGTACACGAGTCCGACGTCGGTGGTCGTGCTGTTGTCTGGCTTGCTCGCGGGTAGCCAGAGGAAGTCCGGGTGCACCTGATTAGAGTCGTAGAGCCACTCGCCGCCCAGGATCTGGTACCGGTCGTCCGTCTCGAGCAGGTACTGGTAGTCGGCGAACTGCGTGTACTTGTCGATGATGCCAGTCTCGACGAGCGGGCCGTTCTCTCCCGACTCGACGATCCACTGGAAGCGCGTCGTGGTCTTCAGGATCCACGTCGCGTTGGCGTTGAACGGGTACTCGCTCGCGTTGTAGAATTTCTTGGCCGCGTCCTCAGGCGTGAACCACGTCATCTCGCGCACTTCAAAGCCCCGCGTAGGCTGGTTCCACACTTCTGCGCCTGCCGTCACGTCCACGACGAAGCTGCGGTTGTGGATGCCCATGATGTTGGTGATGGCGATGTGGAAGAAGCCGGGGCTCAGGTCACGGCGCTTGGCGTCCGTGTAGCGGCCATACCGGTCCGTGTTGTTGAGTGCCTTGTCGTTGCCGTTGAACCGCGTCCCGGTGAACACTGTCGGAATGCTCGATCCGTCGTACGCGAGCGTCAGCAGCGCCTTTATGTCGTACGGCTCGAACGTGGTCTCGTTCCTGGTCACCGCGCAGGTTGGCTCGGCTTCTAGGATTGCCGCCGGTGCCCAAGCGTGGCAGATACCGAACCACGTCGGGATGCAGTAGCCGGACGACCCTCCGCGGCGGATGGCGCACACACTGCCGTCATCGAGCGGCGCGCAGTCGGCGTCCGCCGTGCACGCTGTTCGCTTCGCCTGCGAGTCAATACCGTTGTTGGCGGAGACGCTGTCAATGAAGATCTGGACGTCGTGTCCGAATGCAGCCGCGTACTTCTCCGCAGGACTCGGCTCTGTGTCGCCTGCCCACCGATAGTTGATGCTGTCAGCGTACACGGGCCAGTAGCTGCTTGGCCACGCGATCGGGTGGTGCTCGGCCTTGGTCGGCAGCTTGGTCAGGTCCGTCTCCATGTCCGTGCCGAAGTACATCTCCAGCCGCGTCATGTCTACGCTCTTGCCCACTTCCAGTCGCCGCGCGAGCGTCTGGAAGTTGAGCGAGGTCGTCTCACCGCTGCCACAGCTATTGTCTTCATAGCCAACGTCCTCGGGCGCCACGACCGAGCCGATAAGGTCGAGCGCGTCCGCGTCGGCTCCAGTCTCGTCGAAGGTGATGTCTGCCGTCTCGGTCGGCAGCTCGGCACCGAACGCAGGGTGGTGCGAGTTGAGCGTCGTCAGCAGCGTCGTGCCCGTCGACGGCGCGCTCTCCGACGTCTCACCAGCGACCAGCAAGGGCACAGTGAGCGCAACCACCGCGCCAGCCACGCAACGTCGAGTTAAAGTCGCCATTTCACGTAGGGAGCTGCTCCGAGAGGTGTTCAAGTCGTAGAGCTGGCGTAAATGAATGCCTAGGTGCTCAAGACGCGTCCAACGCGCTCAATTAGGTCGAAATGATGGCGAGAGCGCCGCAAGCAGCGGCCAACATACTGTATCGGATTGTTGATTGCCGTAGCTCCTCGTCCTTTACACGGTCGGATTTGGCAGTCGGCAGCTGGATATGTACGCACCAACTCAGAAATTAATCAAACGGCAGAGCGGGAGAATTCTCGGCTACCATGTGGTTGACCACCGTGGAGTACACATACAGTATCGCCGAATCGGACTGTTCAGCACCACCGACTGCCATTGAGACCCACGAAACGGCATGGCCCAGCCGAACGGTGCGGGAACGTTTGGGTGAAGCGGATGGTGCCAGCTTGTGGTAGCAAACTGCACTTTTTTGCTGCTTGTTTGGCTCTGAAGCGCGACGGATGCCCGAGCCTGTTCTGACGCGCCCAGCTGGTGGTGGGCTGGGTACAGTATACACTACAATGTATAGTATACACTGCTTATTCTGAAGACCCATTAAGTTAATATCGAACGGACGCCTCACTGATCTAATATGGCTGCACGCGCCACGCACTCGACACGCATTGCGCCGCCATCAACCCGGTCTATTTCAGAAGGAGCGTCGCCTGTAGCCTTCTTTCGCGGCGGAAACCGGCCGCGCCTATCAATAGACGCGCAGCCAGCGACCGCATTGGTTCCTTCCTGCCTTCTTCTAGATGCCGAAGCGCTTGCGTCACTCGCCAAGGCTGCAGTGGCCTGCTGGCCGACACCAAGTATAGCGACTTCAAAAGTAACGCGAGTGGCGAAACCACGAGCTCTCGTGCCAAAATACGCGCTCGCAGCTCTACAACGGTCTTCCCCGCGGCTATAATTGGGTATAGTACCTAAGTCCGCTTTGCTTACGCAGATGAACGCGAGCCCAATGGAAAGTTGAGAAGCACCTGAAAATAGCGAGTGGATCGTGCTGCAAGTTTGTGTTGATGGTCATCGAAGCATCTTCGACGTCCGACGGCAGCAAGAGGGCGACGCTCAAGCTGCTCGCGCGTTATTTGCGGTTGCACGCCCTCGTGCGCACGAGCTTCTTCTCGTGACACTCGATCCCGCGCCTCCCGAGAGCAGCAGCGACAGTCCCAGCGCGCGAGCCACCTGCCTCGAGTCATCCATCCAGAGATGTCGACGGCCTCGCCGGAGGACGCGCCCAAGCGCTATGACCCGCCGGCACGGAGCGAAGCCGAGGACGAAGAGATCGAAATCGACATTCGCGGGCCGGAGGGCGGCGGCCTGTGGCTGCCGCAGGCGCAGTCCAGCGCGCTGGAGATGGAGAACAGCATGGGCGACATGGAGTCGCCTTCCTCCTTCAAGGACCGGATGCGCGGCTTCCTGCGCTTCCACAACTCGGCCATCAAGGACACGTGGACGCGGCTGGACATCGCCGACGGCTTGAACGAGCAGGACGAGTACGGCGAGGTGCGCGACGGCTGGATATGGAAGATCGTGCACGACGTGCTCTTCGGCAGCAACACGACCCACGGTCAGGTCGCCGGCATGGTGCTGCTGCTCATGATCACCACGAGCGTCGTTTTCGGTGCGTACTTGATCAGTTGACAGCGTGTTTTTATGTGAGTATTGACGCTTCCTGATGCATCAAATAGCCGTGATGGACAGCGTGCACGCGATCCGCGAGGAGTACGGTGACTTCATCTACGGCTTTGAAGTGTTCTTCACCGTCACCTTCTCCATCGAGTACGTGTTGCGCGTGCAGTGCCTGCGCCACCCGCGCGAGTACATCTGCAGCGTCATGGGCCTCGTCGACATCTCCTCCATCCTCCCGACATTCATCAGTGAGTCTTCCATTTGGCACCCGCTCCCTACGTTTCACCACGTCACTAACCGACCGACGTCCCTCCCTGTGTGCTACCTCAGCCTTCTTCCTGCCGCCGGCGCGGCCGCTGGCTGACCTGGCGACGCTGCGCATCTTCCGTGTGATCCGCGTGTTCCGCGTGTTGCGCCTCGTGCGCTTCGTAGACGCGGCGCGCGCGCTCAACGAGAACATCAGCGCCAACAAGCTGCGCGTGGCCGTCTTCATGTTCTCCGTCTTCTCCGTCATTGTCGTGGTCGGCTGCCTCATGTATCTGATCGAGGGCGAGGCCAACGGCTTCACCAACATCCCCGTGAGCCTCTATTGGGCCATCGTGACGCTCACGACTGTCGGCTACGGCGATATTGCTCCGCAGACGGTGCCCGGCCGGCTGATCGCCGCCATCGTCATGTTCTCGGGCTACGGCGTCATCGCGTGCCCCATGGTGCTCAACACGCAGACCGAGGAGGAGGCGCTGCGGCTCCAGTCCGAGTGCATTCGCTGCTTCCGCGCCTTCCACCAGCAAGACGCCAACTTCTGCCGCCACTGCGGCACGGCGCTCCGTGTGCCGAGCGCTGCGCCGCTGCCCAACCCCGAGGAGAAGAAGAAGAAGAAGAAGAAGAGGAAGACGCTCCCGCTTGCGTCCATTAGTCCGTCGGACGCGGCGGCAGGTGACGCTGGTTTGATGAATGAAAGCGCGCCAAGGGACGACCGGACAACCAGCAGGAGCTACGACCGAGTCAACGACAAGGACGAGGAGGAGACGAAGGGGGAGGAGAGAGGCGCGGGTAGCAAGGCGTCGTCGTTCAGAGAGGTGACGCGCGCCATCCCGACAGGCGCCGGGGCGGCGCTGTGATCGAACTGCATGTTAGACGATCGATAACGAGCAATGGCAAGCAAGACGCGAGTGCCAAAGACACGATAGACGTCCATTTCAGTTCATATCTGCTGCTTTCGCTTGCGTCGTCGCGTCATTCGATTCTCCCCAGTCAAACGAACACGCCAAGCGCAGCCAGCATCCGCCACCAAGCTCCGAGCTTAGAGCTTGATGCGGAGCTTGTCCTTGTGGTACTTCTGCCGCAGCCAGTCGCGGACGAAGCCCTGCACGACGTACTTCTCGAAGAGCACGACGGCGACCGTGTTGGCGACGCCGATGCCGAACAGCTCCCAGCGGAAAGAGACCGGCAGCGGGATATCGGGCAAGCCGACCACGTTGGTGCTGCTGGCGACGCGGAACTGGTCCGAGAAGCGCGAGGGCGGGCCGAGGAAGAGCACCATGAGCACCACGAGCAGCACGACGTACCAGAAGACGAGGAAGACGTTGCGCCACAGTGGCTGGCGGAAGCGCGAGCCGATGTTCATGGCGAGGCCCGTGGACATTTGCTGCGCGCACGTAATGAACCACAGGCTCGAGCCGAGGTTGCTGTCCTGCAGCAGCCACCACTGCACCAGGTTGACGTTCGCCGGCGAGAACGGGCAGTACCACGGGCGCGTCATGACGTACTTGATGCCGCCGTACAGGAACAACCAGTGGATCGCAGCGGCGCCGACGAGTGACGTGATGGTCGTCGGGCCAACCAGACTCGAGGTCGGACGCTGCGTGTTCATTTTGGTGAGCGGCCGCGCGCGCGTGAGGCCGTACGAGATGCCGACGAGGATGGCGCCATCCAGGTACATGAAGCCGAACTGCGAGATGAAGACGCTGTTGTAGTACATAACGAAGCGGCAGCCTATGCCGATCAGGCCGTACATGATGAGGTACTTGACGTTGGCAAACGACGTCGCGAGCGCGCCGCGGCCCTCGAGAACCAGGTCCACCACCGACTGGAGCGAGCGCGTCTTGCTCGTGAACGGGGACACAACCGAAGCCTCCGCGTCACTGAGCGCGACACCGACGTGAGCGATGCGCAGAGCGCCGCAGTCGTTGCCGCCGTCGCCGCACATGCCCGTGACGGCGCCCGCAATCATGTGGAGCTTGACGCAGTCGACCTTGCCCTGCGGTGTCATGCGGCTAAAGATACGGATTGACAGCAGCAGGTTGGTGACCTCGCCCATCTTGACGAGGTGGTCGAACGCCACGCCCGTGACCGCGAGCTCGACGTTCTCCGAGCCTTCGCGCTCCGCGAACGCGCGCACTTCCTCCATCGAGTAGATGGTCTGCGAGTCAATGTCCTTCCAGACGAGCGCGCTTCCCGACTCGCTCGACACCATGTCACCAAGGATCATCTGCGCGCTTTCCTCCACCATGCCACTGGCACGGGCGATGTAGCAGCCCGTCATGGCGTTGTCGCCCGTGATCATCACAGGGCGCACGTCGCCCTTCTTCAGTGTCAGGATGGCGTCACGCGAGTCGTCCTTGAGCTCGTTGCGGAACATGATGAGGCCCAGCAGGCCCAGCGACTCTTCCACGGCGTCGCGATCCGCAAGGAACGCCGTGAGAGCCGCTGAGTCCTCAGCGAACGACGCCGGCAGCTCCTTGTAGGCGATTCCGAGCACGTAGCAGCCGTTCTTGGCGAGGCTCTCCGCCTTCTCCATGTAGTCGGCAGGGATGGACGACGGACGCGAGAGCGTCTTGACCTTCTCGTATGAGCCCTTGCAGAAGACAATGAGCTTGCCGGTCGCGCGGTGCTTCATCACGACGCTCATCGACATGCGGTGGTGGTCGAACTCGAAGCGCTTGACGAACTCGAGCGCGTCCGTCGAGTCGCCCGACTCCACGACCGGCAGGCGGCCTTCGACTTCCACCAGCTTCCACTGCGTGCTCTTGAACATCTTGACCTCGACTTCGTTGCCGACGAGCTCGCCGTTGAGCGAGCCCACCGAGTGACACGACGCCAGCGCGTACTTCATGGTCGCGTCCAGCGTCGCGTCCGACATGTCATTGTACTCGGGCGAGAACGCGACCTTCTTGGTGTCCACAGGCACGCATCCACGGTAATCGAGGCCCTCCTTGGTGATGGTGCCGGTCTTGTCGAAGCAGAAGACGCGCACCTTGCCGCAAAGCGTGACGCGGCGCGGGTTGAGGCAGAAGATGTCCTTCTTCTGCAGGCGCTTGGCCGCGTTCACCTGGCCGATCGTCATGACGACGGGCAGCAGCGGGTTGAGCACGGCCGAGAACATGAACATGCCGTACACGAATGAGAAGAGCGTGTTGCTCAGGCCGGCGTTCTCGATCAGGAACTTCATAGCGAAGTACGCGGCCAAAAAGCCGAAGCAGAACAGGAACGCGTACACTGCCTTGAGGTGCTCGTCGTACTTGAATCGGATCGGCGCCGGGTACAGGATCGCCTGGACGAGCTGGCCGCGGCTCGTGTGCGCGCCCGTGGACTGCACAACCGCCAGGATCTCCTCGTCGCGGCCGGAGGCGAGCGTCTTGGTGCCCGAGAAGAGCGTGTACTTCTTGCCGCTGCCGTCCGACACGTACAAGTCGTGGCTGTCGTCCGGGATCGGGAACTTCTGCACGGGCATGGACTCGCCAGTCAGCATCGACTCGTCGCACACCGTCGCGCCCTTGACGATGGTCAGGTCGCACGGCAGCTCCCAGTTCTCGGTGATGCGGACGAGGTCACCAGGGACGACGTCGGCCGACTTGACGGTCTTCCACTCGCCGTCGCGCTTCACGGTCACCTCCGACTGGTAGTGCGTCATCTTGACGACCGATGAGAACATGCTGCGCTTGGCCATGATGTTGATAAGTGCGGCAAACACGATCACGACCGTGTTAAGCACCGACACCCACACGTAGTCAGTGAAGTACCACACGTAGTAGCACATGAGCTGATAGATGTAGAAGACCGAGAAGAACTCGTCCACGACGGAGCGCCAGGCCGACGGCATCTTAACCTGGATGACATTCTTGCCCACGATGTCGAGGCGGCGGACGTGCTCTTCGATCGTGAGGCCGCCGATGTTGGCGGCGATCGCGTCGTAAGTGTCGGGCAGCACGATCGAGCCGGGGACGAACTTGCCCTCCACGTCGTCGTACGTGTAGCGCAGGTGCTGGAACTCAATGTAGCGCGAGCCGTCCGTCGCGACGTGCACCTCGACGGTCTCCTCAATGCCCTGCGAGTCGGCGGAGCTGCGGCCCAGGATGAAGTTCTCAATCTTGACGACCAAGTCCGAGACACCTGAGCGGTCGGCGAGCAGGATCTCAGTCGTCTCAGGCTTGAACATGCGGACGCGCTTGCACTTGTCGAGGCGCGTCGGATAGCAAAAGAAGTTGAGCATCTGCTCCTTGAAGTACACGACGGCGGCGAGCCAGACGGACGTGATGACCCAGAGCGAGATGAACACCTTGATGACGACGTTGGTCCTGTCGAACCAGCCGGCGTACTTGTCGGACGCGAGCTTGCCGTTGTTGTCGCGGATCGTCAGGATGATGGGGATGTTGATCAGCACCGTCATGAGCACAAAGTACGCAAACACGCACTTGCCAATGATCGACGGCGAGTAGCCCGTCTGCGTGATGTCCTCGACGCTGTTGCGCAGACGCATTTCGGTCGCGCGCATCGCCATTGACGCGGCCGTCGACTGCTTGTTGTCGCCGCCAGCAAGCTGCTTGCCGGGCGTGTCCGGGCCGCCGCGGTTGTCCAGCAGCTTCTTGTTGCCGTCGTCAATCGAAGTCAGCGACGCATTGGAGGACGTGGCGCGCTTGCCGTCGCCGACAATCGCGCGCAGAATGGCCCAGAGCGCCAGCAGGATGAACACGGCGCTGTAGACGGCGTAGAAGGCGACCAGAGGCGCCTCCGTGAAGGTGGTGAAGCGGAAGACCGGAGTGCCGGACGCGGACGTGCACAGCCCTTGCGCCGTCGTGTTGACCGAGCCGTCCGCGAGCATGAGGCTCGTGCAGACGGCGCCGATCGGCAGCGACGCGTTGTTGTTGCGCGGGTTGGGCGTCGAGCTCCAGAAGACGGACGTGTCCTGCGAGTCGGCGGCGATCGACGCGTTCTGCGCGAACCGGTCGTCGCCCTCGGACGGCGCGAACGTGCACTGCATGGTCTGCACGACCTCGCCGTTGACCGCGACCGAGTGCATGCGGCACGTCTTGGCGGCGTCGCCATACACGTAGCTGGGCGCGTCGGGCGCGTACATGGAGAGGTCTCCCTGGGCGACCCAGTTGATCTGGCGGCTCTTGGCCCAGCCCTCATCGTAGAAGCTCGAGAAGCCGTCGCCCTGCGGCTTGTTGTACTTGACGTACACGAGCAAGTTGGGCACGTCCGAGCCCTCGGGCGTGCCCAGGTCGCAGCAGAAGTACTCGGGTGCGTGGTTGATGGCGCACGCCGGGTAGTCGAGCTGCGAGGCCGTCGCGTGGACCGCGGACGGCGCCAGCGCCAGCGCCAGCGGCGCGACCAGCGAGAGCGCGCGCACCATGACGACCGCTTGGTGTTCTTCTTAGTCGCTCTTGCAGCCAAGAGCTACCGGAACTTGAAGTCTTAGTCGGAGGCAAAGGATGTTGAAAGCTACCCACCACTGACCCCCCCGAACGAGTCGGACGCCCTTGTGAGTGCGCGCCGGCAAATCGGGTAATGAACCAGCGTTTGGAAAGTCCAACACGGAGACCGCCGAGTCGGTCGGTGGTGGAGAGCAGAGGAAGGAGAGCGCAGCGCCACCAGCAAGCGAGAGCGGGAGCACCGCCCACTGCTTTGCTATGTGTACACTTCTCCCTCGGCGCATCGCGGCTCGTCCATGCGCATCACCAGCGCGAGTCACAACGGATTGTTGTATCAGTAGGATGGGGGAGAGACGCCAAAGGGTGTTCACAAAAGTGGGCGTGGAATTGATGTTGTCGTGCACTTGGTGGTGGAGCGAACTGCACCGCGTCTTGCGATGGTGGCGACGTTACCGTATCAAATTGTAGTCTTGACAGAGGATCGGGGTCGATTTGATTTGATGGGAACGAGCCGGCGACGACGCTGATGCTCTCCATCTCCCCCGACTCGGCACCAAGCGCGCGTCAGCGAACGGCTGCATACCCGCTCCTCCCACCGGTCGTCCAACGGCGAGGTCTTCTTTTTTTCCGTTGGTGGGGATGGCGAGTTGCGAGCAGCATACCTTACTGTAACTGGAAAACGAAGTCAAGTGTAACTAAAGTTAATTCCCGAAAGAAGGAGGGATAGCGGTGCCTTCGTGACGACCTTTGATGACGCTGATAATTCAGCGTTAGGGCTCACGACGAGATGGATAGAAACAAAATGTCGGTGGCAGGTCGCGGCACGGGGTTAACAATCTACCCCGAAAAAGCCGGTTTGCGGTCACGCCGACGCTTGGCGAGGCTCTCTCACGGACGGAGACCTGCGCCGGCCGCCACCCGATCCGCCGCCAACCCAAAACACATGGAGGAGGATGGGGCGCCCGCGCGGAGGATCAGCAAACAGCTCAGACCAGTCGCGCCCACCGACAACACGCCGTAAACGGAATGACTTTGTTTCAATATTCAACGGGAAGAACCCTTTCAAACACAGTACTATTAATAGTACAGTATAGAGAGCGTATAAGAGCGCCCTCTTATCAAGGATATTCGAGAGGGCATTTTTCCATAAGGTAGGCCTTATATAAATCTATTATCGACTAGAATATATTTATAGCATACAATATCAAAGGTTATGCAGATTAACCCCACTCTTGTGCACGCTCTATTCTGTTTATCATTTCCAAATCAAAATGCCAAAATGGCAACTCGCCTTACAAAATAAGGTTATATATAAAAAAACAAAATGAAGGTATTAACACGAGAAAAAGGGCATTTCCCAAAATTTTCAAGTACAGCCAATCCCCTCATTAGTCTCACAGCTCTATCCGTTCGACCTCCAAAACTCTATATATGCGAGGCGTGACCGCAAAAAGCCAAGTACTGTTTTAATTTTGTGCGATGATGGGACGTGGGCTGAAATCGTCAATTGTAAAGTCTGTCTCAGTTAATTACAGTTCTCCCCGGCAAATGTGAAAAGGTGGTATTGATAGAAAATGCAGGGACACCAATTTTGCAAAGACAAAACAAAACCCGAAAATACTGGATTAGACGCAAAAATGCCAGCTTGTATTAGACAAGAATGAACTCAAACGCCATCTTGTTGGCAAGGATTCCGGTGTGCCTCCAGCAGTTCCTAATTGCTTCACTCGTCACGCGGTCCCAGGCAAGTTTTGCCCAGCACATTACGGTGAATGTAGTGATCTACTTCTGAGGGAGTCATTGAAGGAAATGACGCACGCTTGTGTCAATCTTGATCTTCTGGAAGCCACGCTTTACGCACAGAATAATGCCCTGATCTAGCGGTTACAGCACGCTAGTTGTATTGGGCGGCAGAAATTCTAGTCGCACGTTCGTGAGAATGCGCAAAGGACGGAGTGCGAGCTAACGTTGTCCACTAGCAAGAGGATGTGGCGCCCCTCTCGTTGCATCCGGAGATCAAGGGTGTGGAGCCGATTGAGAGAGTCATGAAGTTCCTCCATGCCTTTTTCGTATTGGTGTACTCCACACCCAGTTCGGCAAGGTCGTGGCCCTTCAGGTCGCGTGGCTTGGCGGTCTTCCCGATGAAAAGGAGGGGCAGCTTGTCGCTGCCGTCCGCGTTGATGGCCACGCACAGCGTGAGCCGGGTCTTTTTGGCCTTGAACCCGACCACCGAGTGCTGCCGCGACAGTGTGGATGGGGCCTCCTCTTGGTAAAAAAAAGGCGGTTTCATCGATATTGTAGATGTCGCGGGGCGCATACAGAACAGTCAAGCGACGCATGTCCGTGCGCCCGGCGACCACGGCGGCAGGGTCCACGGACGACGTCTCGCCCTCCTTCCTCTTGCTCTTGATGCCGTACCGCTTCTTGAAGCGTTGGAGCCACACCTTCGAGAAGCCGGGGGCGCTTGTCGGCGGGCAGGTTGTGCGTGTCGGCCATGTGCTGGGCGAGAGTGATGATGGTGGCATCGTTCACGGTCTTGATCTCCTTCTCCATGAGGTCGAACTCGGCCGCCAGCGCGTACGAGGACGCGGTGATTACGGAGTCCATGGCCTTCTTGCGGCCGTGAGCGGCCGCCAAGAACTTGCGCAGCGCCTCGCTGCGCGACAGGATCGAGTGTTTGGCAGACAGAGCGGGCGGCTTGGGGAGGTCGAAGGCCCTGGTGGCCCAATCGGCTAGTAGCTGTAGCGTATGCGGCTGCATTGTAGCAACTGCACGCAGCTTTAGCTTCTCGCCGTTGGTGAGTCGGATGTACTGCCTCTTCGGTGGTGATGGCATTTTTTCAAGTGATGCCCGATTGCATTGTTGCCTGTACGTTTCGCTAATCACTCCGAAAAATAATCTCTCACCTTGACCGTCCATTCCGCGTTGCCATTGAGCAACTCGCGCATCCACTTGCGGGCAAGTTGAAGCTTGCACATCTTGAACATCAGCCGAGGGTAAAAACTTAATTTATTACTCCCGTGAAATACCCATCTCATTTCGGATGTGAGGTTATATCACTGGGACAGTTTCAGATTTGCCGGCGAACACTGTGCACATGGAAATAGTCGGAGCCAGATATTTTTTGAGGCGCTATTGGACAAAAAAAAGAGCACCAAGAATGGAGCTACCGCATTCGCTGAAAAAAAGA
The DNA here is from genome assembly GCA_023337975.1 of Phytopythium ostracodes. Classification (NCBI taxonomy): domain Eukaryota; phylum Oomycota; class Peronosporomycetes; order Pythiales; family Pythiaceae; genus Phytopythium; species Phytopythium ostracodes. Next base: position 22,162 of record JAADXW010000425.1, read on the forward strand.
CACGTGGTGCTTTTTTCTCGGCCCTCATTTGTTGAAAGGCGAGCCGCCGATCTCAAGTTACAGTGCCTCAAAGTCGAACGTAATGTCCGGGGAGAAATGAAAGCGGAAGAGCAGGCTGATCTCGCACGATACCGCCGTGGCCATC
>JAADXW010000426.1:0-22300 GCA_023337975.1 Phytopythium ostracodes
ACCTGACGCCGGATCACAGGCAGAGAAGACGGTCTCGGAGATGCAAAGTCGACTGTGTAGCGTGTGCATCTCGACGCTGTGGCTCCACGTTCCGGAAAATGTCACTGTCGAGAGCTTACGACTCATCGAGAGCGCGTTGCAGGCGCTTCTGGATGCAAGAAACGCGTGGGGAGACGACATTATCCTATCCGGATGCGACACCAACGCGTTCACGGCCGAGCTCTTGGCCAAGTTGCTGCAGATTTTCCACATTGCCGACCGTGCGATGGATCGCCCGCGTCGCTTGCTGCTTCAGCTTCTGCTGCTTCTCGTCAGTTCTGGGCGTTTCATGGAGGAGCTGAAGGCCGCCAAGATCCGCGATGTCATCGAGACGAACAAGTACATCGCTACGAGCGACAAGGCTCTTCCCGTGACTATCCTGGGCCTCCTTGGTTACAACGCTGACCTCAATGACGAGCTGAGGAAGGCGTTGGCTCGGCTGTACGATGCCGAGAATGATACCCAACGGCAGGAGCAGATCAAGTACATCGATAACTTCTTGCAACTGTACTCGGTCACGGACGACGAGACGTTAGAGTACGCGGTCAATGTCTTTATGCGACTACTGACGTCAAGTGTGGCGGCGGCGGTGGTGGCAGCAACGGTCGACGCTGCCGGCGAGACGGGAGAAGCAGTAACAATTGCCACCACGAAGGCCATGGTACTCGCATATCTCGCAGTGCTCCGTCGACTGACCGTGGCACGCAAGTTCGCAAAGCTGTATCTCAAGAAGTGGGGCCTTAGCGTTCTTCTCGGGGTCGTGTTCGCGAGGATACGCGGCCAGGTCATCAACGGATACCAAGAGAGCTCGCTCTTCGACGTCTCCGACATCTCCGAGACTTTGCAAGCCATCGTGTGCCCTATTCGGGACCAGATTGACAGCGATTTGCTTCGAACATCGTCTCCGACATCAGATCCGCTGGGTGATCTGGATCTCCAGACGCTTCATAGTCTGTCCGCAACGGTGGCTCAGCCGATAGACGCGGTCGCCAACGAGGTTAAGGCGGCGTTCGTAGAGCGCGTGCTTGTTCTGTTGGACTGGATGATGCGGCGTAGTGCGCGGTGCTTCGGCGACATCTATGACTACGCGGTCAGGCTTCGCGTATTCTTCCCATTCGTCGCGTGGTGGCTGGCGGACAGCCGAAACCCTCAAAGCTCCAAGGCGGTCGGCGGTTGGCTCAGTGTACTCGACCGCATTGTCAACCACATCCCAGGCCAGACGGAGCGGCTCGACGAGCTCCTGCTGTCGCTACTGGCGTTCATTTACGACAACGTGGCCAACATGTCAGCCCAAGTGCGCGATCGGCTGCTCCTGTATGTGCTTGCCACTTTGAAACGCATGGGCGAGCAGGGCAGAGCAGGCAGCGCGTCGTTCGAGCACGCGATCGAGCAGATCCTAGCGCACGTGAACCACCCCAATGCGACCGAGCTGCAGACGCGATGTAGTTATGATCTGTTGGGCGTGCTGACACAGCTTGACCCCGCCATCACTGTGCTTTTCAACATGAACGGGGACCAGATCCTCCTCCAAGAGTGCGGTTGTGGGGCCAACAGCTCCTTGTCGACTCCTGGAAGCCCTGTGACGCCTTCCTCTCGACATCCCACGGACAGTTGGCGGTCGACCAAGCGCGCAGTGGCGTATTGCCAGACGGAGGCACTTAAATGCCTGTCTCGCGCCGCTCATACTCACGATGAGGTGCTCATGAAGGTTGGCGAGGCTGCCGGTATCGCATCATTCCTGTTCCGGGCGTTGTCGAAAGGCTTGGAGCCGCAAGCGGGAGGGAGCGGCGGTACCTCGTCATCGCACAGCACACGCGTCACCCCTCTTGGCACCGCAAGCGGGGCGCTCGGGGCGCTAGCAGCCCACAACCGGCATGAAAGCACCCAAGAGCACGCGGCGCTTCTAATCGCCCGAATCGCTTCGCAAGAATACATTCGCGCGGCGCTTCTGTCCCAAGAGAACGTGAGCATCCTCATTGAGTCGCTCGAGTCGGTACATCTTGCCGTCGTCCTGGCGTCGCTCGAGGCGCTGAGGTACCTGTGCGACTTTTCCATGTGCCTGGACGCGCTCGTGCGGTACGCGACGGTGCCCGTACTAGCTCAGATCCTCTTCTCGTCTGCGCCCTCGACCGACGACCAGCAAGCTGTTGACTCCATTCGCTCGGTGTCGTGCGTCATGCGACTACTCGCTGAGATGTGCGCCAAGAGCAAGATGGTGTGCCGCCGCGTGGTGTCGTCTCATCTCGTGCCCAAGCTGAAAGAGTACCTGAAAGTCGTTACGCAGCCCGCGTCAAGTCCGAGAAGCCCAGCGAAGATCAAGATGGGGGCCGACCTGCGGCACGACACGGTGTGGGTGATCAAGAGTATATCCAAGGACACGGAGCTCGTGCTCAAGGTGATCGACCAGGGCGTGATCGAAGCGCTGTGCGGACAGTTCGCGGGCTTCGACCCAGTTGCGACGCAGCCAAAGGCGATGAGCGCGCTACGGAACCTCGTCGCGGTCTCCGGGGCACTCGAGAACGCCTCGCTCGGCCAAGTCATCCAGACAACCGCCGCTGTCATACGAAAGAACATCCCGGTGCCGTCGTATCAGCGCGCGGTAGCGAAGGGGCTGAGTGTGTTTGTGGTGATCGCTGGTCTGCAGAGCCATGAAGCCTACCAAACTTCAAAGCAACAGGTGACGCAGCAGCAGCAGTGGCCCGTGCTCTCGGTTCCCAAGCAGTTGCTCATGGACGGCAAGGCCGTGCAGTTGGCGCTCGATTTGCTCAAGTCGCATGATCCAATGGTTAAGCTCCAGGCATTCACGGTGGTCTTCACCTTTGCTGAGGGCCTCTCCGACCTGGCCTTGGTCCGGGAACTCGTGACGTCGGAGGCGTCGACGACAACCGGGACCAAGACGGTGAGTCCGCCGCTGACTGCGATTGTGCGCGCGGTATCGGACGAGTCCCGTATTGCCACGACCGCCTCATCAAGCGCGCTGCTGCTGGTGGCGCTGATGCTGCTGAACGTGCTGCTGAGCGACGACGCGCTGAAGGCCAAGCTCACGCCGATGGCGTATCAAGTCGTGCTGCAGGTGGTTATCGTCATCACTGCGCCGACATCGTCCTCGCAACTGAACGCACACCAGCACAAATTGCTGACGGAAGCGCTGACGGCTCTTGCGGTGATGACCAAGGCCGACGGCACTGGCGGCGGAGACAGCGCCACGTCGTCGACCTCGCCGGTCTACAAGAGCCTCGAGCCACTGGTGCGCTTGGTGCACGCCGGCAGCGGCAGCATCCGCCTGAACGCGCTCTTTTTGCTCGTCAACTTTGCGTCGTCGCCCGATCTCCGAGCGAGAATATGGTCGCTCGGCGGGCTCGAAGTACTCGTGGACGTTTTGGTCGCGGCAGCGGCAGACGACAAGGTGGTGCAGCTCTGCCTCTTGGGCATCGCGCTGCTAACCTCGTCAGAAGACTGGAGCTCCACCGTTGGCAGCGAAAGCTCGACCGTGGTGAACCAGCTCGCCGGAGCAGTCGACACGTTGATCGCGCTGCTGAGAGCTAAGAACGCCAGCGTGCAGGCGAACGCCGTCTGGGTCGTCTCCAACCTGTCCACTGTCGGTGCGTGGTTCATATTGGACTCTATAGCGACTCCTTCTCAGTGACTGACCCCTCTTGATATGATGTAAACGTACAACAGCTCGCTTGAAGGACGCGATTGTGGCCCGCGGAGGAGCCACGACGCTCCAGTCCATGCTCAACGAGAGCTTGCTGAGCGACACTCTCCCTCTAGCAGCGGCGGGTGGCACTGGAATCTCGACGGCAACAACAGCAACAACCGCAGTGCGTCCGACGTCTTCATCGTTGAGAATTCGCGAGTACGCACCGAAGGCGATCAAGTCGCTCGGCTTCGTCCCGATTACCCCATCGACAGCCGCAGCTTCCCCACCGCCGCCGCCGCCGCGCTCGACGCTCAAGCCAAACGTCTGAGGCCAATGATCTGCACCAAGCTTGGCTCTTCGGTTTTATGAAGATAGACAGATATATCCTTGCGACCGCGTGTGTTGATGAGACCTTGGGCGTGCTTGTAAAGGTCTCAACATGGCCACCACCGTGAAGCTCGTGCGTAGCCAGAGGAACCACGGCTCACGCTCGATTTCCGAACCGCGTAGACGGAAATACCCTCTTCGTCGCCTATCAATAGCCACAGAGACGAAGGTTAATCCTCTTCTCGTCTCTCGTGCTTGGGCGGTTCAAAATAGCGCTCTCGGGTCTCGATTCTCCTCTCAGACCTGCCTCCTCGTACCGGCAGTAGTCGCGGTCGTCTCCTACGCCCAGTTGAATGCTGTGAAGTTGACGAGACCCAAGTGACAAGAACGCAGCCACCAGCAGACTCGCTGCCCTCTTGCGACTCTCCGTCTTTGTCGCTGAAAGGTCTCGGACGAATGGGTGGCGGCGCCTCTCGACCTCGTCCCTCGCTCGGATCGGCACGAAGCCCGCTGGTTGCCACACCCCGCTCCGACCCGGACGCTAGCACCAAGTCCTCGAACGCCAAAGGTTCCGCTGCTGGGGCCTCGCCGTCGCCATCCGCGGGAGGACCAGCCATCGCTAGTCGTCGGGAGTCCAACAAGCTACCGACAGGGATCGACGCGCGGATCATCGCGACGCTGCGGCAGCTCAACCTGTCGAGGCGCGCGCAGCCGACGGTCAAGGCCATGAACTTTGAGCGCATCGTGCTCAAGTTTGCGCTCGCGCGGGACGCCTTCCACACCATGCACGCCATCTACGACCAGTTCGCCACGGCATGTTGCTTGCTCTAAAGAGACCAGTTGCTGGCCGATGTCGAAAGCCGCTGACGTTGTCCTCGTGCATGTTGTTCTCGCTCACAGCTGGAGAAGGGCGGGCTGGACTACGACGGGCTCAAGGAGGTGCTCAGCGCCCTCGGCGCGCAGATGGAGGAGGTGGACATGCGCGAGATCTTCTACGAGTCCGACATGGTGCGCGACAACTCGCTGAGCCAGAACGAGTTCATCATCTCGCTCGCGATCGCGCACCTGCTCGGGCTCATCACGAGCTTCGACTCCATCACGCAGTCGCTCATGGTGCACGCCCCCGAGGACGTGACGCCCGCACTGGTCACCGAGGCCAAGGCCGGCGGGCAGAACGGCGCGCCAAGCATGTACAGCAGCTGCGTGTCCGTGGCCGACAACGCGCCCGAGCTGGTCGCGCGCGCACTGGACCTCATGGTGACGGCCTACCTGATGTTCGACACGGACGCGAGCGGGACGATCCAGGTGAACGAGGTGCTCATGCTCATGAAGAAGCACCACGACACGGGCGGCAAGCACGTGCTCGAGCGCAAGGCGAGCGGCATGTCGTCGCGTGCGATCCGTAACGAGCGGATAAAGGAGCTCGACTTCGACCAGGACGGCACCATCACCTTCCAGGAGTTCGTGCTCACCTTCCAGCGCTGGGTCGGCGTCGACGTCGACGTCGATGAGTAGCAGAAGGTGAAGCAGCAGCGCTGGGGATACGGCCAAGGATAAAGCGACGCCGGCAGCGCAACGAGAGCGTTCGGTATCGACGGATGAAGCTGTTGATGAGAGCATTATGGGACGCGAGTTGCACGTGAGCCCGGACAACACTGATACAGCAATACACACGACAAGGGAGGTGAGCGCGAGCATGGACAAAGGCACACAAAGATGTATATGATCTGTTCTTCCGGCTGCTACCTTTGACCAACGAGCATGTACTTCCACCTACTCCACGCAACGCATTTACCTGAGCGAGGCGTCGACGCTGCAGTCGTTGGATGGGTCGGCTTGCTGATGGTCGGGGCGGCAACTAGCGACTGCTTACGGGGACTTGGGCCTGAACTTGAGTCCGTCGCGCGTTTTGGCCGCGCTCTCGAGGAATAGGTTGAAGATGTAGGGCCACCAAAAATTGGTGGTGCGGTCGTACACCGAGTAGACGAAGCAGTAAACGACCCACAGCGTGTACACTTTACATCACATACAGCAGCAGCCATGTAAGTCATGACAGGTACGAGAGCAAACGCAGGCAGTGCGAACGTACGAGGGAAGAAGCTCATCATGACGAACGGCAGGATGAAAGTGCTCAGCGTGATGCCGAACCAGAGACGGAAGACGGCCGAGATCGACGACTGATAGCAGCGAGGCAACACACGTACGCACGTGGGTCAGAGACTGCGGCGTGGTGAGCGTCAACGATAAACCAACAACGTGGAGAACATACCGACAGGTTCAGGCGCATGGCGCCCTCGCACTCGGCCTCGGGGAAGCACTGGTGCTCGATAAAGTGGTTCATCCGAGCCTCTTTCTCTTTCCACCGCGTGTCTAGGAACCCCTGCAGGTCTCCCGTCACGTCATCGAACGAGAACTTTTGCGAGTGGATGGACACCGTCTTGGGCCCCTTGCCCGCGACCAGCGACTTCATGGACGGCACCTCCGTGTCCTTCTTCCGCCCGTAGCCCATGTCGTAGGTCGGCACCTCCCCAGAGTAGCTCGGGAACGCGATGGTCAGGTCGTAAATGTCCGGCTTGGCGTCCTTGACGGCATCCAGGATGATCTTGAGACCCGATGTGCGCGGCAGCAGCACACGCTCAAACTTGGGGCGCTTCTCCCTGTCGATTGGTACGATGTAGAGGGTATATCGATGAGCTTGTGTCGCCCCAAATGAAATAAACAGGTAACCTAGGACGTACTTTTCAGCGAACGCCTGGGACTTGACGACGTACTCCTTGTGGATCGTCGTGCCCTCGGGAAAGATGACGAGCCAGAACGGGAACTCGTCGTTCACCAGGCTGTCAATGTAGCGCTTGATGTGCGCCGAGTCGTGGTCGATGCTGCGGCGCAGGAAGAGGAACTCGAACAGGCGCATGCCCCAACCGATGACCGGCAGGTACTTGAGCTGGTCCTTGAGCACGATCTTGATGTTGCCGGCGCCCCGGTAGGCACGCGCCGCCTGCCAAATGTACCACCAGTCCGCGTCCACCTGGTGGTTCGCAATGATGATCGACGGTCGCGACGTATCCGTCGGCAGCTGACCGCTGAAAAATCACAGCAACGCATGAGTATGAGTATGAGAGACCCACAACAACAGCAGTAGGTATGGGTCAACGGAACGTACGTGACATCCAGTTTGGTCTCCGGGAAGCAGGAAGACACGACGTCAACCCACAGCGACTGGCACAGCGAGCTGGGCGAGCACACAACGCATACACGGCGCGGTTAGTGATGGAATGTCCATTGCTGTAGCATGAGGAATCCAACGACGGCCCACCCCATGAGCCGGCGGTAGAGCGCCGTGTCGAACGGGCGCACAAGGCACCAGAGGCAGAACTGGCAGAAGTTGATGAGCGCGCTGTTGCACAGCACCCACAGCAGGTTGGCCGCCGAGTACAGGTGGACGCGCCCGACCATGCTCGCTCCCTCTTCTTCTATCTTCTTCTCGCGATCTTGTTGGTATGCGGGGCTTCCCGACGGCGCGAGAGCGGTTGTGAGCGCGCTTCCTGCGCGGACGCCCAGGTCTGGAGTCTGCGCTGCCTCTTCGGCTGTGCTGGACGCGTGATCCGCAGCCGGGAAGACGCCACGCGGGCCGAAAGAAGTCGCTTCTTTGGTGGATCGACCCACTTGCGGAAATGATGCGCGCGAGGTGTTGATGCCACTCGCGGCGGCGGCCCGGCGGATTGTTGGTTGTTCTCTCTGAAAATGTCGCGCGAAAGTTGCGCCAAGGGCTTCAAGGTGGGACCTGGTGCGTCTTCTGATTTTTTTCTTTTGAACGAATCAAGTGCGTGTACACGTCATCGGAGGGCGCGGTTTCCACCAATAAGACCCCGCCGTTTACACTATAATTACGAACGGGAGTGATGGTCGTCGGACCATGAAACTGCGCAGGTGCACATCATGGAAACTGCGCTAACAACATGGGAAGTGAGGATCAGCGCCGAGTATGCCGCACGCTGTGGAACCCGCGGGCGTAAACTGGGCGCTTTATATAGATAAACGAGTGCTGTGCGATGGCGTGTGCGACTGCCGGCGCCTGCTGCTCGCTGCAGGCGCGATTGCACCAGGTATTGAGCGCGGGAGATCCGTCGTCACGTCACATGAACTTACTTGGATCGGCTGATGTTATGGACTGTGACTACTGCAGCTGGAGGCGGCGCGCGTGACGGAGCTGGAGGCGCATGGGCTGCGCGTCCGCGATCTCCAGCGTGAGGCCGACGCGAGTTCCGCAAGTGTGAAGGAGCTGCAGTTGGAGCTGGCGAGGATGCGAACGGACAGATGTCGGCTGGAGGCGGACGCTGCGAACGCGCGGCGGAGAATCCAGCAGACGCAGGACGCGCTGGACACGGAGCGAGCAGCTCACGCAAAGGTAGAGCGGTCTGGACAAGGGCGCGCGGCTAGCGGGGCTTGTTGTAATCGCTAGTGTGCGGCGCAATGAGGTGCCCTCAGGTGCTGCTGGAGAAGGAGGGCGTGTGTCAGGACAAAGAGCGCCGCGTGACACGGTTGCAAGAAGAGCTGGTGGTCTGTCAGCGGGAACGCCAGCAGCTTGTGGAGGAGGTACGACGTCATGTGATGCCTATGTATGTGGAGGTGCATCCGTGGTGGTCTTGCTGACGCCATGGTCTTCCCGGATATGTGATGCCTTGTGGGATTCCTAATGCAGCGGATCGAGCTGCGCATGACAGTGGACGCGCTGCGCCAAGACACCGCATCGCTTCGTGCGACTGGCGAGGAGCGACTGCAGACGATTCAGACCCAGGTGGGCAACTCCAACTCGAAAGTTGCTACAGTATCGCGTCATGTTCATCCGCTCATATCTTCGTGATTCCTTTGCTTTGGCTGTCCAGGCAGCCGAGATCGGGCGCCTCGGTGCGGTTTCTAGCGCCCAAGATCAGGAAATTGCAGCCACAAAGCTTCGTCACCACCTCCAGGTCGGCCCCCGTGCTTCCTCACCATAGAGAGTAACAATTTGACACGCTTCGTTGCGTCATCGATGCAGGAGCAAGAGTTAGCGAGTGTCCGCGCCGCACTCGAAGAAGAGCAGGGCCAGCGTCGTGGACTGGAGCGAGCGCTGGAACGTGCTCTACAAACCCGAAATCGCGTCATCAGGTGGCGACGCAGCTGGATTGACGCGCTCCGACGGGAGCTCGCACGCCGCGAGTTGTTCATGGAGTGGAAGGGCATGCTCTTGGGCGCTGTCAGCTCTCGGAACAAACAGGTTGCGGCTGAGAACGAAGCAGCCAGGCGCAAGTTGCAAGGCATCGGAAGTGCTTTGCGTGCGCAGTGCGTCGCAGTCCGCCGCGATTTGATGCGTGGGAAGGCGCTGTGGCAGCAGCAAGCGGTCGAGCTCGAGTCTTTTCGACGTCAGGTTACCACCGCCGAGTTCCCGAAGCTGTTGGCGCTTGCTGTGTGCGTCCGCGACCGCTGCGAAATGGTTGCGAACGACGCGCAGAGCGGATGCGTAGCGGTTCGAGATGCTTATCTAAGCAAGAAGCAGCGTGCTCGTGCTCGCGAGGACGCGCTCTTGGAGCTTTTGGAGCGCCAGCGACACAAAGTTTGGCGTAGCCGCACCTTCAACGTAAGGCGGCTTGAATGCGCTGGTGACGGAGTGTCAAACGGTTGACTAACACCGTGCATGAGCGTGCGATGTCGCAGCGGTGGAAGGACTGGTACTTGCGCAGCGTTGTCGGCGAAACCACGCACGCGGCGATGGTGTCGCAGCTCTCTCAGTCGCTGCCACTTCCTGTTGACCCAGCAATCTACAAAGATCGAGGCGATGGTCGTCCAGCCAGCGAGACACGCTCGCCGGAGTCCACGGTAGATCTGAGCCAGTCCAGTCCTACAGGCGAGGCCAGCATAGACGGTGTCAAAGTCGCGCCGCAAGAAGCCGCACGGAAGAAGCTCGCGACTGTCGCTGCTGCTGTCAGGACGAGCGCAACGCTCGATGACGCGTCGTGGCAGCGATGGCGTCGTATCGCGTCGGCTGGCAACGCACCGCCGCGCAAGAGTCGAGTTCTGCTCCACTCCCCGCTACCGTCTCCATCCCGGGGCAATAGCAGCCGTGTTCGCACGAGCGACGACGCACCGCGAGGCACTAAGCGTATCGAACGCCGCCCTGTATAAATACGAGGAACCAGATGCCGGGGAGCTTGTAGACGACGTTGGCACCAGCGGTCAAGACCAAGAGTAAATATAGCTGCTGCTCCTCATGTATGGCTGGTGCGCGGGCTACTTATAGGCGAGGACCTCATCCTGTCGCCTAAGACGCGAGGCCATGGGTGGGCGACACCAGCAGGGCTTCGTTCATCGATTCAGCGCACTCATCGTCGATGTACGGGCACAACTAGGCCGCCTCACAGTCTCGAACGCCGGTTGCTATCGAACTCTACGCCTCCAGAGAGAACGCGACGCCATGGCAGCTAGCCCGACGGCGTCCACATCGGCCTCCAGCGCCAGCTTGCACGCCCCGCTGTTCGATTCGCCGTCCAAGCGCGGCGTGCATCACACGCCCGCGACCTTCACGCCGACCGAACGCCGCTTCCAGTGGCAGGAGCCGTCCAGCAACTCGACGAACGCGCTGTACAAGCTGCCGTCGTCCATCGGAACAGGTTCCAGGAAGAGCTTTGGCACGAGCACGCGCGAGGACTGGGACCCGACGCGGAAGCGTGGCAACCCGTGCGCTGGGCCGGGCTCCTACGAATCCCCGAGCTCCTGCGGGCGCCAGACCAGCTCCCAGCGTCGCTCGGCGGCGTTCGCAGCGTTCGCAGCGTTCGAGAACGCTTCGCGATCGTCGCTACGCAGTGACATGACGCCGTCTCCTGGCCCCGTGTACGACTTGCCGATCGCAATTGGCTCGGCGCCGTCGCCCAAGATCGGCACGTCCACGCGGCCGCCTCTAAGCGGCAAGACGGAAGGCCCAGGACCAAACCTGGCGCTGCCCAGCTCATTCCGTGAGTGCCGTGCGCTTGTAGCGCCCACCTTCGGCACGGCGAAGCGCCTGCGCCCGACTGTCGCGCCCGGCAACGTGACGCCCGGCGCCATCTACGACGTGGCGCCCACGGGCTTCCGCACGGGTCCAGCCTCGTCCTTCAGCCACGCCAAGCGCTTCTAGACAACACAATGCTATCAGGCTATTCCAACAACACTTACAGATGCACAAGAGACCCCGAGTCACGTCGGTTCACCTCCCATTGGCTTGTTGATTAGTTTTGCTCCAGTCGTCGTGCTCTGCTCAGTCTCCCAGTTGCTGCTGGGTTGGTTACGGCCGATACCTGGCGACACGTCTTCAAAACAGCGACCGCTTCCTCTCGGATCAGCGCAACAGCAAACTCACACGACGACTAGGGAGACGGACGAGCGCGCAGCTTAGAAGAGCTGGAGCTTGACCTCCTTGGGCGCCTTGAAGTCGGCGTCCTCGAGGTTGAAGCGCTTCATGTACGCGTCGAGGTCCGCCTGGAGCTCCTCCTGCTCGGCAGCCGTGAGCTGGATGACCTGGCCCTGCTTGGCCTCGAGGTCCTCGGCGTAGGCGCGCAGCTCCTTGGAGAAGAGCACGGCGACGTCGTCCTCCTTGCCGTCGTCGGCCTCCGTGTTGGCCAGGATGTCGACGGCGTGCTTGAAGGCAGCGGCCTTGAGGGCCTTGTCGCCCTTCTCGATCGTGGCGCGCACGTTCTTGGTGGCAGCAGCCACCATGCTCTTCTGCAGCTCCTGCTTGTACGTGGCCTCGATCTCGCGGATCGACTCGAGGTTCTTGACAAACGTCTCGCGCGTCTTGTGGCGCAGCTTGTAGGCCTGCACCTCGCACATGAGGGCGACGGCCTCTTTGTGCGCCTCGGCGACGGCGACGATGTCCTCGTGGATCGAGAGCATGGCCTCGTGCGTGGCGAGCGTCTCCTTGGCGAGCGCAATGTTGGCGTCCTCGACGGCGTTGTGCTCGCTCAGGATGGCCTCCGCGCGAGCGTCAAAGTACGAGCCGATGGCCTCGCCGCCGAACTTGTACACCGACGTGCAGAACAGCAGGAAGCAGCACGCCAGCTGCGTCTCCTCGTTCAGCACGTAGATCTGTCGCCACGTCCACACACGCCCAAAGCCGTCAGTTGTCTGCGGTTTTTGTATATCGTAAAACAGTACTGTCGCGGAGACTTACGCCGTTGCTGATGGTGGGGATGGCGAGCGCGCCGAGCAGCGGGGCCGAGATCTTCCAGTCGTCCAGGCCGTACTTCTGCAGCAAGCCCTCGGTGGGCACCTGGATCACATCCGAGGCCTCCTCCTCGTCCTTCTGGCGGGCGCCGCTGGTGTGGAGGGCCAGGGGGCGCAGCGCCTTGGGCGCCACCTTGGAGGGCACCGCGAGCACGCGGGGGGCGTTGCGGAGGGCGAGGCGGCTCAGCATCTTCACGGACGGACGTTCGCTTCGGAGTCGGACTCGGCGCTTGTAAAGTGTGGCCTCGGAGAATGTGGGGGGGGGGAGGCCCAGCAAGGGAAGGGAAGGGGGGGGGCCACTCGAAAATTGTGCGGCGGAGAGCGAAAAGTTGCGCCAGCGCAACTTCGGCAACATAATAATGGACGACAAGCAACTTTACAGGGGCAACTCAAGAGTGATGGTCAGTGAAACCTGCCCATCTGCGGGGTTTTGTCAAACAAGAACGGGGATGGCCTTTTTTCACTTGCCGTTTGTATACCTTCTGTCAAACAGTTGAATGCAATGCATGTCGGGGTGTTGACCATGGTCCCCGCGCTATTTATATCGATCCTTCCTCGTGTACAGCACGAGTATGGGTGCGTGGTTGATTATGTGGACTTGATGCTGTCATTCCAGCCTGATTAACGCTTCGGTGGGCGTGAAGAACGCCTCCCCTCCGGCTCCCGCTCGAGTGTAAACTACCGCAGTCTGACTGATCGCGGAAAGGGGTCGTGATGGGGATCTGCGCGAGCTTCCGGGCGCCGACGCTCGAACGGCTGTACGTTATGGACGAGCGCAACGTGCTGGGCGAAGGCACGTACTCGGTCGTGTTCCGCGGAAAGACGCGCGCCACGGGCGTTCCGGTGGCCGTCAAGCGCATTGACAAGCAGCAGCACGCGCTCGGCAGTCCGCGGCAGTGGGAGGACGAGGTCGCCATGCTGCGCCAGTGCGGAGAGCACCCAAACGTGATCGCGCTCCGCGAGGTGTGTGAGACGCCGACGCACGTGTTCATCGTCATGGAGCTGGCGGAGGGCGGCGAACTCTTCCAGACCTTGATCAGCGTACGGTGCATAGTGTTTACGCACATACCATGATGACGGTGTTCTTGACCGGTGCTCTTCTATCCGACTGCCATACATTACAGGAGGGCGCATACTCGGAATGTGACGCCAAGAGATTCACCCGGCAGATTCTCCAGGCGCTGCAGTTCCTTCACGAACGGAGCATCATCCACAGGTGGGCTATGGAGCAGGTTCTAGAACGACATAGCGTGACTTGCTCAACGCCTCTTTCCCTGTCTGTGGATTTAAACTGGCATGTGCAGGGACATTAAGCCTGAGAACTTGCTGTTGACGTCGAGCGACTCGAGAACTGCCACGATCAAGCTCGCCGACTTTGGGATGGCCACCCTCGTCAATGTAAGTTTGAGATACGAGGGCTCCTGTTGCCGTGCCGTCGCTATTTCTGATGAGGCGAGCTTCTCTCGTGCAGAACTCTAGCTTCCTGAGCACCAAGCACCTCACCTGGGCGTATTGCGCGCCAGAAGTATTCCAAGCATACCCTGCGCTGGCAGGTGTGGCACCGCCATCCAAGACTGAGTCCTCAGATGCAGAGCAAGGCATTGCACGTGTCGGTGTCAAGAGCGACATGTGGAGTGTGGGTATCGTGCTTTATGTTTTGCTGAGCGGCATTCATCCATTTGATCCCGACGGACGTCACACGCGAGATCAAATCATTGCCAACATTCAAGAAGGGACGTTTTCCGTCAGCGATCCATTGTGGGATCCGATCTCGAGTGAAGCCAAGTCGTTGCTCAGCACACTGTTGAGTCGAAGCCCTGACGATCGTCCAAGTGCCACGGAAGCACTCAGCCACGAGTGGTTTGAATCACCGCACACCCCACGAGAGTCACTCAGAGTCTCAGTCATGAACGGCCTTGGGCTGTACCAGCGCATGATGCAGCGCAAGTTCCGAGTACGTCGTTGATTTGGGATGTTGTTGATTGGTTCGTGCCCAATGTTGTTGACGTGCACTCGTGTTGTGGTGTTACTGTGGCTATTGCAGACGAGCGTGCTCGTTGCATTAGCGGCAAACAATTTTCGCCGCAGTCTGCCGAAATCGCAGGGCTCCCGGTCAAGCAGTGTGAAGGACGGGTTATCTGCGCTTGGCATATCTATCGGGGAAGAGACTCGAGCTCCTGATGGCGCCAGTCGCTCAATAGACGTCTCGTCGACCAACATGTCACCTGTCGCTGCTACGAGTATCGCCTTCGGCGACACAAGTGGTGCCGAGATCTCGCGCGTCGATGGAAGCAAGTCTGCGGAAGAGTCTCCCCAGCATGAATTGACGTCAGACCCGCCATCGATCTTGAGTCGAGTGTTTCAGCGTGCACCTTCACCAGACCCAGTTGATCCGACGAGCTGTATCAACCTCAATGCGGTTCCGGCCACTGTTGGCAAATTCTACAGTGACTGATCTTGGGGCAACGCCTCAGCTCAAGCGCGGGAACATTCGAAACGGTGGAGGTCGAAACAGTCGCGGCGCGGCGTCTCTTTGGATCATAAAGCTGGTAACAAGGCAGGCTATCGAGCCAACACAGTCGGATCCCCAGTGAATGCGTGGAAGACTCCATACACACTGGACGATCGATGCCGGTGTCGTTCTCGGGCCCGCCAACTCCCGATTGCCTGTGACTTTACTAACATAGTGTTCCCACAGCCATCAAGATGAGCGGCAACAACAATGCACTTATCGAAGTCCCGCCGGAGTATCGCGCCTTCTTCACGCCAGATCAAATGGACGAGCTCGTTTCCCAGTTTCAACAGAGCGACGCTGACGGCAGCGGGTCAATCGACGAGCAAGAGTTCCGGCAGCTGCTCACCCGCATGGCGTTGGTGGTCTCGGACGCGGAGGCGGGCGATCTCGTGGCGAGCATCGATACGGACGGCAACGGCCTGATCGAGTTCCCCGAACTCGTTTCGATGGTGGTTCTCATCAAGCAGGGCGACGAGCGATTCGCAGCTCTGAAGAAATTTCTCGAGACGCTCGAGTCGACGCCGATTTCACTTCTGCATCGCGAAGCAAGTACGCGCAGGTTGCATGGCACACTAGCGCATGCTTTAGATTGAGTTCTGACGTTTGTTGTTCGTGCTGGCAGTCAAATTCGGCCTCAGCGTCACCTACCAACTGATCGAAGAGCGGCAAGGGACAGCATCGACGCCAGCCATGTTCCTAATGGAGCTGCAGATTTCCGGCAAGTGGTGTGGCCCATCCGGGTCCGAGAAGCTGCAGGCGATCGGGAAAACGACGCGAGAAGCCAAGTTCAGAGTCGCAGAAGCCGGATTGGTCCGACTGAAGAAACTCAAGCCTGGACTTGCGTTCGATCTCGGGTTTCTACCCCCTGAGTGGGAGTCGTGGCTGTTTGAGAACCTCGAGCGCGGTGGCAACCCGAAGAAAATCATGCGAACTCTTCGGGAGAAGGGGTTCTCGCCAGCGAACAACGCGCTGCTCATGCAAAAGATCTCGGCGCGCATTTCGTCGCGTCGACTGCGTTCAAAGGTACGAAGGGACTATTCATACAGGCCTATACCGGGGATGCTGACAGAAATTGTGTGCTGTGGTTGGCTGTAGCGGTCAGCGCCGCGCAGTGTGTACGACTGCAGCGATGCCGACAATTGTCCGCCTGAAGCATCTCGAATTACTGGTAGCGAAAGCACCACCACTCGATCGCCAGTCAAGCCTAGCGCTGTGCCTCGGCGAATGGACCCACAGTGGGTTCACTGGTGCCAACAAGAGATCGCGAGAGGCATTGATGGGCGAGTTGTCCTCGAGGAGCTTGTGAGCCGCGGTTACGAGTCGGACAAGAACCCGTCGTTCACGCAAAGCCTGCTTCGAACACACAAGAACCGGGATGATAAGTCGAGCAACGGACCAGTCGTCACGGCCTCCGCTCCATTTTCGTTCTGGAACGCACTCGAGGCGGGCAACCTGGACGACGTCGAGCTCTTCGTTCACGGAGGTCAAGACGTTGACGCCACCCAACAAGATGCCAACACACGGCTGGCAATGGCGCCATTGCATCTCGTGTGTAAGCACGGACATCTCTCGCTCGTCAAGTTTCTACTGGGTGAAAAAGCCGCCATCGATGCTCTGGATAGTTTCCACCGATCGCCGCTGCTGATCGCGGCGCGGCACGGTTACAGCGACGTTTGTGAGCAGCTTCTGCGACATGGCGCCAGCATCTTCATCCTCGACAACCTCAACAACACGGCACTTCACATGGCAGCGTTCAGCGGGAGCTCTGCGATCGCAGCACAGGTTCTGCGCTGTCATGACGACCGGTTCCGCCTGTTCCTCGCGCGCCTACCACAGCAAACCGGACGCAGCTACGGAATGGTGATGAAGACAGCATACGACTTTACGATGAAGCAGAGACTGCGAGACAACCAGCGCCGACGGTTCCATCGCTCGTGGTTGCTAGAGACGGCCCAGTGGGTGCAGTCGCAGCTGTTTGGTGGACAGCCAAGCGAAGCTCTGGCCCCTGCTCCCCAAAAGTTCTTTATGGACTACTTGGTCGAGAGATATGCGAACGAGCTGACCAGCGGTGTGCTCGCAAGCCAGGACGACGACGAGGATGACGGCGCCGATGACGGCATAGGAGACAACAACCGCAAACAGCAACAGGATGACCCCGCTGTGTGGCTGTCATTAACGCACATGACGTTCTACGTCGACCGGTGCCTCCGCTACATGTACCAGCACCTGGTCAACAAGCAAGGTCGCACCGCGCTCCACGTTGCGTGCGACGAAAACCTCGTGTGCACCCACGAGCGAGTCATTCATCTGCTAGCGGAGCGGCACGGCTGCTCACCTCTGCTTCGGGACCACAGCGGGAGTCAACCGGTGGACCTGGTGCTGTCGTGTCGTGGCCGACCGGGCAGTCCCAAAGGCGATGCTGCTCACGAGCAGCGCCTACTTCAAGAGCGAGAAGATCGCGCGAAGGAGAGAGAGATTCACAAGGAAGCAGAGCGCGTGGCTCAGCGCCGCAAAGTGTGGCAGGAGGCGGTGGATCAACTGAGTGCCGACTACGAAGAGCTCGAGATGCTGACACGAATGCGAGCCGCCGTCAAGGCCATGCGTAACGGCGTGCGACGATCAACGCCCGAAAGTGCTGAGGCGGATGACGCGCCCACTCACATTGCTGGCTGGAACATCTACAGTGAACCGCAAAGTCGCAACCGCTTGTTTGAAAATGCAGCGTCGGGGTTTGTGCAGCATCAGGTACCTGCCAAGGTTGTCGAAGAAGTGTGCACCCGGCTCGCGTGGAAGGAGAAGATGGAAATGAGCGCTCGCTACGTGGAGAGGAACCGGCTCGCACCTGAGTGGGAGGTGCATCGCATCAACGGCGCCGATATCTACTTCTTCTATAACCGCGCAGCAGGCACCTGCCAATGGATCAGGCCACACATCGTAGCAGACGACAAGGAGAAGGCCGAGTTGGCCGTGTGGAAAACCAAGCGCGTCTTTGAGGATGAGGAGCAGCTCGAGGACGAGCCGGACCGCGAGAATCTGGCGCTCATGTTTTCTGGTTCGCCCTCGCCTGCGACCATGAAGAATGCGACCACGCGCCGAGTGCTTGGCGATTGGCGCGAGTGTGCCTTGCACTTTGGAGGCGAAGGCGGCGCCACATTTTACGTGAATGAGGCGACACAAGAGCTGTCGATTGAAAAACCTAGCGACGTACTGCGCCTCGAGCGCCACCGCTACGCCCACGGACTGCTTCAGGCTCGCAGCGAGAGCATCGAAGAGGTACGCTGTCGATAGTATTGGTTTACGGCGTCAAAGATGAAGGGTTCTAACTGGTCTCGTGTGCTGTCCTGTGTGTTTAATAGCATGTCGGCGGGTGGGAGCGCTTCTATGATCCGGTGACGACGCATACGTTCTACTACAACTCGTTGACAGGCGACTGCGTGCACGATTCGTTTGCGACGCGCGACTTTCTTACAAGCATCCGAAAGATTCGCTCCAAGTCACAAGCCAAGGCGAACTACGAGTCTTCGCTCACCGAGAAGGAGGTACTGCAGCGACGGCTTGAGGAGCGAGAGTGGAGGCAGGCGCTCGTGCGGTCACGGCAGCACGACGATTTGGTTGCGCAACAGCGAAAGGAGCAGGCAGAATTGGAGCAAACGCTCAAACAACAGGACGCCGAGCTGGAAGCCGACATCCAGGGTCTGGAAGAGAGCATTGCGCGCGAGCATCTAGGCGGAGAGGCGATGCAGTTGGGGAGTAGATTCGTGACGAATCGCGATTGCAAAGACATTGTGGTCGTCAAGGACGGCGCATACGTCGCCTCTCGATTCGCGCGCGAGCTCGAGGTGGTTCTATCAGCACGAAGAAATCAGTTGCTGACCTCAGAGCCGCCATCAGCGTCGGCATCGGCTGCAATAAGCCCTCGACGCGCGGATGACAACGAGATTGCGCGAAGTCTCGCTCGGGAACGCGCCCTCGATGACCTGGAGCTGGAGAACGCGCGCATCGAAGACGTGGATGCGAGTGTCCCGATCCGTGAACGCCGCCGAGTGAGTCGAATACTATTTCGAGCTGCTGCTCGACTGCCGCGGTCTGGCCCTGAGAGCGGCATGGAGTGTGTTACCTCTGCGGTGAGTAGCGAAGAAATGTGCCGGTGGGGATGCGAGCGCTGGTTTCCGCGACGCCAACGCGCGCTGGAGACGCACGAGACCCGTGAGTGCGAGCGGCGGCTGATGATCTGCCGACTCGGCTGCGGTCTGGTCCGCGAGGCTCGCCAGTGGCACGCCACTGTCCCTTTGAGCATAGAGGGCAAGCAGACGTCAATGGCATTCATTTACGACCACGAAAGCGAGCACAAGCGCAAGGGCGACGCCGACATTTGCGCGTTCCGAATCGTGTCATGTCCGCGGTCTTGCGGCGTGTGGGAGCCGCACGTGCGACTGGTGACTCACATGAAGGACACGTGCGTGAAGCGCCCAGTCGGCGATCTCTTTTGCCGTCTCAATTGCGGCGAGGTTTTTCGGGGCGACGCCGACAGCCAGAAGGGCCATGACCACGAGCTCCTGGCACTGGAGCAGGCGCGGATCGAACACGAGCAGGACGCGTGTCCCTTACGACTGGTCGACTGCACGTGGACGTCGCCGCCGTGCGGTGCACGAATACTGGCGAAAGACCGGAAAGCTCATCGCAAGACCCACGTTCTGTCTTCTGGCGTGGTCGGATTCCTGGCGGTGGGGGCAGTGCACGAGTACAAGGTTCCGCTCGGCGTTCGCTCGCTCAAGGTGCAGGCGTGGGGCGCCGGCGGAGGCAGCGGGATGCTCAAGGCTCGCGCATTAGGGCGGGGTGGTGGCGGGGCGTTCGTAGAAGGCGAGTGCAGCGTGAACCCTGGTGAGACGTTGTACATTGTCATTGGCGAAGGTGGTAGCGCCGGCAAGAGCGCGCGCATGGTCGAAGTCAGCGAAAACATAGAGGAGCAGAGGCAGGATGGATCAGGCACGTCGATACTGAAGCGCGAGGCCAGGATGGAGACGGTCGTGGGCGTCACGAGAGGTGGTGCGCCTGGAGGCGGCGCGGGACACGCAGGCAACTGCGAAACAGCGTGTGGCGGCGGTGGCGGGTTCACGAGCGTCTACCGGAAAAGCGCGTACGGAATCAAGTACTTGGTGATTGCCGGCGGTGGTGGAGGGGGAGGCACCTGCCGTAATGGCGGCGGCGGAGCGGGCTTGCGATTGAAGACTCCGCTGTTGAAATCAGGAGATGACGATCATTGCGGCCAACCAGGCGGTAACGAAGTCATTAACGGAGGCGCGGCAGGCGTATGCGACCCTCTCAACGCTTTCTGCAGGTTTCAAGCTACCAGCGGAGCGAGTATGCAAGGCGGAGACGGCGCTGAGTATGGCGGTGGAGGTGGTGGTGGGTACTTTGGCGGAGGCGGCGGAGGGTTCGCGCCGGGAATCGTCGGCGGTGGAGGCGGTGGCTCAAGCTACGTTAACACCGCCGTGTTCGATGCTGCGACCGTCCGCGTTGACGTCGGCAACGCCAATGGGGATGGAAAACCTGGCGGCATGCGCGAGAACCCGCCGCCATCTCCTGACCGTGAGGATGAGGGCTGCATTGTGGGCGAAGGAGGCGCCGGATCCATGCTCGCGACGGCACGTGGCAGTCACGGCGGCGTGCGCCTGGCGCGCCCAGGCTTCTTCAACGACATGAAAGACTTGCGGTGACAAAAATGGAGGCGCGATGAGCTCGGCGCGTTATTTTTGCCTGCACAGGACGCCCGATGGCTTCGCTAATTATGGCGCGCCGTCATTGCCGCTGTTCTCGTGGAGAACACGTGCCATCCATCAAGCCGACAGAAGCAGAAGAAAAGCCACCATCAAACCCCACAAAGCCTGCACGATGGAATCGCCAGGGGATGACGAGCTGCGTTCGTCCGTACGCCGGTCGCCCGCCAAGCCGATCCCGCGCTACATGATGCCCAACTTCTCGTCGTTGCTACCGGCGTACGCGAACGCTGAAGCCGACTACATCCGCAGCGCCTTTGCCCGCACGCACCACGCGTCGATCCAGAAACTCTCCGCACGCCTCGCGCCTCAAGCCGTGAACCGCGCGAGGCTGGAGCAGATGGACGCGAATCGCCTCTCGCTGCCTGGAGAAGCCGTGCCAGTTGGCTCGGACCTATCGACAAGCTCCGTCTACTCCAACAAGTTGTCGAGGACCAAGGCCAAGACGGCGGCGGCGGCGACGACGACCAAGAACGGCTACTTCCAGCCGCTCGAGTACGCTCCGTCGCCGTTCAGCCTGCCGGACGAGCTTGCGCAGCTCGAGCGTCTCAAGTCGCACGCCCACCGCTCCGCCATAAGTGGGGCGCCGTTCGTGAGCAGCAGCAAGCCGGCCAAGCTCAAGTACGAGGACTCGTTCGGGGATTCGGGCTTCCGGTACCCTCACCTGGCGGAGCCGTCTCCTCCACCAGTCAAGGACGTCGGCATCAAGAGGAACTACCTCCGGGAGTCGAACGGGGTGCGGGCTCGTACCGTTTTGGCCGGGGAACCGAGCGGGTTCGGCGGCTTTGGCGGCGGCGGCATCGTGACACGCAAGCTGCTCCCAGACATGATCCGCGAGCTGCACGAGGTGCTGCGCGGCGACTGGCCCGAGCTCGACTTTGACGTGGCGCCCGACGAGACGAGCGAGGCCATCGTCGTGCGCGTGCGCGAGGCGTCCATCGAGAGCGAGCCCGCGCTCGCGACGTACATGAACGTGCTCGTGCGCAGCAACCACGTGGTCGCGAGCAAGTACCGGCTGCAGAAGGTGGCCGAGGACTGGAACACCAAGCCAGGCGACGGCGCGCTCTACTTTGCGCTGCGCCCGCCGTGGGCCAAGAACCGCTCCAAGGACCTGGTCGTGGTGCTCACCAGCGGGAATGGGCTGTAGGTCGAGTATGGGCAGCGCTACTGGCGGATGGAGGGCGTTGATGAAGGAGGTGGGATGACGACGGGGTGATAAAGCAGGAGAAGACGAGTCGAATCGACAACACAGGCGTGGCGAGGTGAGTACGGACATATATTTATAGGCGGGCGGAGCCACGTCAGGACGCGACAACAACGAACAGCAACACCAAGAGATCTCCACACCAGCTACACTGGCTCATGGACTCCGCGCTCACTTGGTGGTCCAGAGGTCGGCGCCTTCGTCGGCGTCCGAGTCCCACATGAAGGCGTTGGAGCCCCATTTGGTGCCCTCGTGCGGCGGGCATCCACCGTGGCGACTCATCATGTCGATGTCTCCCTCGGGCGTCTGCGTGTAGAACAGCGATGCGTGCAGCCCGCGCGGGGGCACGGCCAGTCCGGACGAGCACTCGTCCATGCCATTGCGCACGATCTCCTCGTCCGAAAAGCGGTCGAGCGCGTACGGGAAGACGGTCTCGCCGCCGATCTTGGTCTGATTGTTCAGGTACAGGAACAGCGTCACGTAGCGCTGCGGGTGGAAGTCCTTGACGTACTTGGGCATGTTGTAGTGCAGCTCGCGGTGGGCGCTGCCGATGCCGACGC
>JAADXW010000427.1:0-22270 GCA_023337975.1 Phytopythium ostracodes
TGTCCTCCGCGACGTGCGGGCCTGCATTGTCTTGTTGCACCTTGATCTCGCAGGCTTTTCTCCCTACATCAGTACAGAGCGAGGTTAGAAATTAGAATGTACTGAAACAAACATAGAACAAATCAGTACTTACCCGACCAGAGTGCGCGTATCGCTGGAAATTCCTTGGTCGTCAGCAGGTTGGCGTACACGTCGCGAGTCATGTTGACGTTTTTCATAATGAGGGTTTCCTTCAGGCGGTTGGCCGAGCTGCGCTGGGCTCTCTTGTACTCTACGACCGGCCAGATGCCGATCTTGCCGTCGAACGGCTGCTTCCGCGTCCAGTTGTAGCGGCGGGCCACGGCGGCCAAGAACATCATCTTGCCGATGTATCGGCGGTTCGGCGACGAGCGGTTAGACACTTGCTCTTTGGCCGTGATGTAGAACTTGGAGGATGCCTTGTATAGATTAAACCACTTCTCATCAACATGCACAGTTTCATACATGTGGTGCATGATGAACGACCTGCAGGCTACAACGGAAACGCAATGTTAAATAATAACTCAGATCAGTACACATCATCTCAAAGCACATACCTAGTGGCTTCTCCACGTGAGCCAGGGCAAACGCGAGGCAGCGCTTCTTGTGGTCGTCGGAGAGCGTCGGCTTGACGCGGCTGATGACCTTGCGGATGGTCTTCAGCTTCAAGTACCGCGCCAGTGTCGACTTCGGGATGCCGGAGGCGGCGGCGAGAGAGCGAATCGTTTGGCGCTGGCAGAGGGGAACGGCCTGGACGAGCCCAGCCACCTCCTCAGGTGAGAGCTTGGTTGGCGTACGAGAGCGAGGTTTCCGAGGCGAAATTAGCGACTCAGGCCTCGCTCTCATACGCCAAATGCGCACGATCGTGCTGGTCGACAAGGCGAGCCACTTGGTGGTCGCCTTGATAGCACCCATGGGAAGGCCGCCTCCCCCCCGATGTCTTGGAAGCAAGAAAGAGGGCGACCGCCACGCGCACTTGGGGGAGA
Organism: Phytopythium ostracodes; assembly: GCA_023337975.1. Classification (NCBI taxonomy): domain Eukaryota; phylum Oomycota; class Peronosporomycetes; order Pythiales; family Pythiaceae; genus Phytopythium; species Phytopythium ostracodes. Next base: position 1,005 of record JAADXW010000427.1, read on the forward strand.
CGTCCTTCGCTTCGGGCGTGCGAGGCATGGTGCGGCGTGGCTTGAGAGCTGCATTCAGAATAAAAGGTCGGCATAGCCAAAATGTTAGAAGCGCACGACCATCCGTTAATTTTGTGGCTAGATTTTTTTACGCGAGCCCAAGCGTAGATTTACGCTTTCAGGAGCTGTCTAATTTTTACGGTCTTTTTACCTAATCAGCAAAAATATGTGGTACACATTAAACCTCAACACGCTTTTTATTGTGGGACAGAGAAGTATTGATGAAGCTAATATGCTTTCCCCCTTTGACACATGCTCGCCGTTCCTTCTCATTATGCAGCGCGGTGGTATTGCTGTCTCCACAAATCAATCCGTTGTGACGCGCGGCACCGCACGAGTATTTGCAGCGCGTTCCTGTTGCTCTTCTCGGCTTCTTCCTCGCGCGCACTAAGTAAACCTTAACCCTTGCTGCCCTCGAGCAACACCTGCACGTCCTTACTGGCGCGGCGCCATGTAGCCCCCTGATATCAATCTGATCGACCGATCAGCGTCATGTCGCCAGTGTATATATATATATATTCTCAAGTAGCCGCGCGCAGGTCAGAGGGGCAGCACTTCCTACTCGCTGCGCTGCCTCGTCGAGTCTACAATCTGAGCAATGACCCGAGTCCGCGCTTCTCGGCGACAGCGATATGCGTGCAAACACTAGCGACTACAAGTACCTGCAACCAGCAAACGGCGGCTTCGAGCCCATTCGTCGGGGGTTCGGATTGGGTAACCAGTTCCTGGAAAGCCTTAAAACGCCTTCGGGACGGATCATGCGCGCTATCCAACCCTGACGAGTTGTTCGTAAGGTAGGCACCGCACCAACCCAGTTCATCTAGCGAAAGCTGCGGGAGTATCTAAAGGAGCAGCTTGTCGTAGTGGTTTGTCGCGGGGTGACGCTGAAGTGAGTCGTGGCACTCCCATATGCGATTGCGCACTTGGCACACCTCCATCCTGCCTCGGTACTTCCAACTGTCAAGTGAAGCGACATACCCCTCACAGCACGCCGAGATGAGCTTCCCTGCCTGGGTGTTCGAGCCAACCGACCACTCGTGAAGCGGGGATAGCTGCCTCACGTCGGCGATCGTCCCGATCACGCAGAACTGGTACCCTTTGGCATGGCAATAGTGGTCGTTCACCTGCTGCTCCAGTGCTGGCTCGTTGTCTGGTGCTTCGGTGGGCTGGAAGATACAGGGCGGTCAAGCGGCCGTGCTCACCAGTCCGACCACAACGCACGTCGCCACGACGACGCAGATGGCGGAAATCAGTGCCAGTCGAAGCGAGTGGATAGCGATATCAGGCCGCAGCTGAAGCACGAGGAGCGTCGGAACAACCCAGCACAGCAGCTACGCATGGAGCAATTGACAGCGCGAGGGTGCTTGGTGGCGCCAGGGTCGTGCTGAAGTCGATGAGTGACAGGAACCCAGCGGCCGTCACGACGACGCTGGCAGCCACCAAGAGGCGCCGAGGGTGCAGGGGCATCTCTAACAACACAGGGAGATGACGCCGGCTGAACGACTTGGACATGCCAGTGGGTGGACACGAATTGGTATACGTGTGCTGGTGGCTGTTCCTTCAATGCGAAGTGAACGTGTGCATGGATTTCAAGCGACGCCTGCGGGCGTGATTCGCACCCAAACGCATCAGTCGCCAGCTACACGCACGTTGACAGTTACGGGGAATGCCATTGAAGGAGATTCCGGCCCAGGGCCTTCATCGCGTGTGCATGGTCGCATTAAGATAGTCGTTTCGAGGAGCATGCGATGAAGGTAGCAATGCCATGGATACTGCCTGATCTTGGACTAGTTGTTCCCATTTTACCACTCGACGCGACTTCTGGAAACACTGATCGGGAGCGGGAGGTTCTTGGAGCCTCGCACTCACCGTAACGAACTGCCTGGTTGTTTTGTCTAGGGCCAATGCAGGCCTGGAACGAGCGCGTGATGATTTAGTGGAATGCCAAAACCTCTGCGCGCCTCTACATGCTGAATATGCTTTTGACAAGAGGGTACACGTCGCTGTATATCGATTGGTAAGAGTGAAATGACCCAGCAAGCATCCGGTTAATGCAACGAGCAACCTTGTAGTCCACTACTGTACCTAGCTGCCCAGCTTGCATAAGCAAAACGACACGTCGAATTAGCGCCCTTCACGCTCGCCGATACGAATGCGTGGCGTTAAACACGAACGCTGATCGCGTCCTCGCGAAGCTGCTGCTTGACTTGGTCGATCGACACCTCCTTGCGATGGAAAATGCCCGCAGCCAGCGCTGCGTCGCAGTCCGTCCGACGGAACACCTGCGTGAAGTGCTCGGGCGCGCCGGCGCCGCTCGACGCGATGACCGGGATCCGAACAGCATCCTTCACCAGCTTGATGAGGTCCGTGTCGAAGCCAGCCTTTTGGCCGTCCATGTCGACGCAGTTGAGCAGCAGTTCGCCGGCGCCGAGCGCCTCCACGGCCTTGGCCACCTTGACCACATCAATGTCGCGAGCTTCGCGCCCGCCGCGCACCGTCGCCTGGTACCAGCAGTACTCCTCGCCACTCGGACCGGGATCCGCCAGTTTAACAACCGAATGTCCGCGCGCCTTCTCGTCATAGAGCGACGCAACGTAGACGCGCTTCGGGTCCATGGACACGACAACCGCCTGCGCGCCGTAGACGGCCGAGATCGTCTCAATGGAGCTGGAGCCGTCGCCCTTGCTGCCATTGGCGTAGTACTTCTCGGCCGCGTACACCGCATCACTGCCGATCGAAACCTTGTCGGCGCCAGCGCGGAAGTAGCGCGACGCCACATCCAGCGCCGAGAACGTGCGCTGCTGATCGTTCACGTACTCGCGGATGCCGCCGCCTACCGTGAGCGGCACGAACACCTTCTCGGAGCTCGCCTCCAGCACGTGGAGCATCGGCATGTCGCCGATCGGCTGCTCGCGGAAGCTGCAAATGTTCAAGAACGTCACCTCGTCCGCGCCCTGGTAAATATCCATAGAGAAAGCAGATGAGTTAGCAGCGCTCAGTGCTGGGTAGACCACATCGCAGCGCCAGCTCACCTCCTGGTAGTAGCGCGTGCACAGGTCTACGGGTTTGCCCATGTTGCGCACGTTGCCGTCGTTCGACGCCTCGCGGACGTCATACTGGTCGCCCTTGGTCACCACGAGGTCGCCCTGGTCGTTCGTGCGCACGTCCAGGCACCTGTTTGAAGCACCAGTGCGTTATTTCTCCGTCAAAGTCTCCCAAAGTCACAACAACAACACACGTACGCAATGATGCGCTTGGACAGGGTCGTGCGCAGCGCGGCGGCGGCGTCCGGGACGGGCGCATCGTGGTCCTGCATGCTGTCCAGGTTCTCGAGGAAGCCCTTGAGGATGGCGATGCCGACGGCGCCGCTCTTCTCCGGGTGGAACTGCGTGGCCATGACGTTGCCCTTCTGCACCGCGCTGACAAACTCAATCTCGTCGCCGTAGTTGGTGGTCGTGAGCACCCAGTCGGCGTTCTTGTCGCTCTTCTCGGCGCGGAACGAGTGCACAAAGTACACTTTGGCCTCGCTCGCGGGCACCGGCAGGCTCGAGAGCAGCGCCGATTGCTTCCACACGCGCAGGCCGTTCCAGCCAATGTGCGGCACGGCCACACGACCCGACGGGAAGCGCGCGACCTTGCCCTTGACGACGCCGAGGCCCGGCAGGTCCGGGCACTCCTCGCTGCCCTCGAACAGCGTCTGCATACCCAGGCAGATACCCAGGAACTTGCGGTCCGCGCCAATGTACTCCTTGAGCGGTGCCACGTAGCCGCTCGCGTTGAGGAAGTCCATGGCCTGGCGGAAGTTGCCGACGCCCGGGAAGATGAGCACCTGCGCACTGCGGATGTCTTCGGCGCTGGCGACCAGCTTGAACGTGTGGCCCGCCGCGCGGATCGCGTTCATGAGGCTGCGCACGTTGCCCGCGCCGTAGTCGAGCACCGTCACCTCCACCATCGTCGCTGCTGTTGCTGCTGCTGCCGGTACACCTGTGGGTTCTACAGTAGTCGCGCTGCGGGTTAATCAGTGAGCGGTGGCGTTGGCTTCTTTGCTGTTTGCGCTATCCGCTGATGGGTCCGGCGTAACTGAGGCGGACAAGACGGTTTAACGCTTGTGATTGGGGGATTTTACAGAATGGAGTCATTTGTTTGGAGAAAATTGGAAGGGGGCGTCTCGAATCGACTCCCGATTCTGGGGAGAACAGCGCGCAAAAACTCTTCTGGCTGGCAACGCGCGTGCGTGCCGGTGATCCACATTGAGGTACAGGAGGCCAGTGTTGTGGTGCTTTACTGTGCGAATGCTGACAAAGTGCGGGTTTGAAGGATGCGGACTTTAGAGTCACTATAATGAATCTAACAGCAAATGTGACGCTGAGAATACCGGCCAACACTGTACAGTAGCGACACCGGCCGATTCATGGTGGCAAGTCTGTTCAACAGGCTCGCCTTCATCCTGGACAAATGACAACGCAACGAAAGTGTCCGTATGCTCGAGAAGCAATTGGCACCCGCCTGGTTGCACTCACCATAGCAGCAGGGCTTTACGGTGTTGATCCACCCAGGTTGGGACGCCACGGACGGATCCTGCGCAGAGGCGCTGGCGGCCAGCGCGATACGACGAGCGTAAGCGCGTGCCGGGTGCCAGGAGCCGGCGACTCCCACCCGAAGCCCAAGATGTTGCCCAGCGTATCAATTGTCTCTGGAAGCTGCCGGACTCGAGCAGCAGCGCCTTTGCTGCACCGGTCTGTACGTTTTCCACCTGATTAGCGAGTTGAGTCCGTCATAGTGAAAGCAAGTGTAACACGTCGTTGCTTGTCACGCTGTCTGACTGATCTTCCGACTCTCGTGTTGACACATCTCTACATGCTGCTCCACTTGTTTTCAGTATGTTGGTAGGGGCGCCGCCTCACCACCAGCTGGCAGGTTGACGCTGTGTAATTCTTTTCCTGGTCGAACCATACAAAAACCGAGTCAACTTGACATCCCATAAGCCCGAGATCGAGTTCCCAGGTGGCTCGCAGTCGCTCCTTTGCGGTGTAAAGGTCCTGCAGTACCATCCCATCTTGCGATCTTGCACTCCATGTAAAAGAACGGCTCGCTCAACGCTCTCCGTGCTTTGACGGGCGTTTCGGCGACGTTTGTCGGTGCTCCGAGCGCCCGGAGCGCCGCCTGACGCCTTCCACTCGCAACAGCACTCTTCATTTCTCCTCCATCTGCGCAGCACACGCTCCATTCACATACAGCTCCAGCACATCAGCAACCATGAAGCTCGCCGCCATTGTCGTTGCCCTGGTCGCCGCCGTCGGCGCCGTCCACGCCGACGACAGCACGCTCGGCCACCCTTTGCAGTTCTACCGCGAAGGCTCTTTCGGAGAGGAGACGGCCGGCTCGCTGCGCCGGTACTCTGGCAGCACCGAAGACACGGTCGTGATCCCGACGCCGCAGCCCACGACGCTTCCCACGCCCGCGCCGACCGAGTCGGGATCAGGCCCGACGCCGGCGCCGACCTCCACGTCGGACGACCTGCCGACCCCGGCGCCCACCACCACTGGTGAGGGCTTGTCCAGCAGCATTTACGGTGAGCTCGGCGTCGCGTACTCGGTGACGCGGGAAGAGGTGGACTCGGCGTCCTCCGGCAGCAGCTACACGGTGCCAATCGCTGTCGCGGGGTGCGTTGCGGCCGTCGCTGCTGTCGCTGGCGTCGCGGTCGTCATGCGCAAGCGCAAGCTGGCCGCGCAGGCAGACGGCGAGACCACGGAGTATAGCGACAACATCTCGACGCCCGTCGTCAAGATCGAGTATAACGACGACATCGCCACGCCCGTCGCCTAAGCAGAAGAGCGTGGTCAAGAGAAGCTGAGACGTCGGTTGGCGTCTGATGCAATCTTGCCACCATCTCGCCGAGTAAGCGGAGCGCGCACGCGGCTACTTCCAGCAAAGGGTCGAACTTTGCTGGCGCTGATGTTGCGGAGTGGAGATCTCCAGCTCGACGAGGGGTCCATCAAGCGGGTATCGGTGTTACTATTTGTGTGCGACCGCGCGCCATGAGCAGAGAAGAGAATCTGCCGGGCGCGAAGTAGCGTCGCCCCCACTATGGAGTGAGTATTAGTGTCTTCGAGAGCGTACCGAGACTGTAGTGACGTGCAGTGGACTGTAGACGTGTAGTATGTATGCCTTTTTGTCAGCAAAGCTGAGACCAATTCGATCGAAACTGAAATCAAACGAGTCAGTTCAATATTCAAACGGAGCGATTGAGTGCTGGGTCGTGGATCTAATCAGCAAGCTAGGCGTTCGTTTGGCCGATGAATTGTCCACCAGCTGTGCTCTGAAGGTCGGACGACGACAAACACACACCAAGCGGCACCAATAGAAGCTCTTCATCCTGCACGTATCTGCTCGTAGGTACGCATGCGAACTTTACGCTGGCGCTCGTCGCGTTGTGCGAAACGCGTCTGTAAAACCGCGGCGCGGGGGTTCTCTCTTCTGGAGAAGAAGACACGAAGAAGACGCGAACCAAAGCGGCCGCGATCGCACGACGCCACGCGACTTTGCTTGCTTTCGCGCAATCTGTTGTATTAATACAACATAATGCAGCATTTTGGTCAATTTTCTCACAAAAAGTGTCGTTTTAACGTCCCCATTCCATTGTAATCACGACGTGAAGCGGGGGCAATCTCATGAGCACATTGCGCGCCACGACGAAGCGGTGCGGGCAGTGGCATGAAGCCAAGCAGAGCTAGTCAGTGATACCTATCATTACCCACCATGGGTGTCGCCACAGCCCGCCGTCTTCCCGTGCGCGCATGGTGGCTACAGTGTCATAAATCCAGTAAAAAAATGCCGTAAATTCCTAAAGAAGCGTTCTTGTGGTCGTGACGCGCGCTCGTCCGTCCTTCTGTGCGAGAAGATCGCGCGTCCGCTTTATGACCAATTTTATATCGAAATACGCAAAACAACGATTTTACGAGTCGGCCCATTTCAAGACAAGGGGTCACCCCCACGATCCCCCACCTAATCCGTATGTTATTTCTTCCTATATCAATATTGAAGAAACCAACTCATGGTTTATAATTTACTGATAAATGCCAATAATATTTACTATATGAGAATTAAAATGTCTCTCTGGCCGGACGACCTCCGACCTGCCCAGGCGTCGCAAGCGCGCCAATCACGCGCGGCACCTGTCGCATACGCGCCCCAATTGTATGCTCGCTTGTGTATGGAAAATGCGGGCAACACAGCTCTCCTCAGGGCCGGAAGACGCCGCGTTCCGCGGTTCATTCGTGCTCTCGCTGGCCCAATCCGCCCTCCTAATCGCCAGGAGACGAGTCTCCCGCCCTCCCGCTTCCGCCCCGCCCTCCCGCTTCCGCCCCGCCCTCCCGCTTCCGCCCCGCCCTCCCACTTTGCCCGGGGGCATTTCCGATCCGCCAGCCATTCCGCTGTTTGCCGTCGCTCGGCGGCCTCGCTCCGCCCCGCTCCTCCCGCTGCTCCTCCTCCGCCGGTGCCTCTCCTCGTCGAGCGGTAGTGCCATGCCGCCCACGCAGAGCCCGCCCGCGCTCGCGGATGAACAGGTGCAGCGGCTCATGGTGGCCGAGGACGCGCTGCCCTCGCTCACGCAGCAGCTCCCGCCCGTCGCCGGCAACTGCACGCGCCTCTATTTATGCCGCCACGGCCAGACCGGTGCGTCCAGCGCCCTTAGTATGTGTGTCAAAATGCGTGATCATACTGACTGTGTGCGTGCACGTGACGACAGACTACAACCTCCAGCGCAAGCTGCAGGGCCGCGGCGTGGACATGCCGCTGAACGCGGCGGGCGTGCTGCAGGCCAACTACCTGGCGCGGTCCATGCGGGGCGTGCCGCTGCGCGCCATCTATAGCAGCTCGCTGCGGCGCGCGCGCGACACGGCCTCGGTCGTGGCGCAATACCACCCCAAGCTCGAGGTGCAGACGTTCGACGAGGTGCAGGAGATGAGCTTCGGGCAGCTCGAGGGCAACGCGCTGGACGTGCTGGAGGACCAGATCCACGCCATCTTCCGCGTCTGGGAGCACGGCGACTTCACCGCGCGCTTCCCGGGCGGCGAGAGCCCGCTGGATGTGGTCGCGCGCGGCTTCGCCAAGATCGACGAGGTCGTGCGCGCCTCGGCGCCCGAGGACGAGGTTCTGTTCGTCACGCACGGCCGCTTCAACAAGATCGTGCTGGCGCAGATGCTGCACGGCGCGCTCACGCACATGCAGGAGATCAAGCAGGAGAACACGTGCGTCAACGTGGTCGACTTTGACCATAAGGCGCAGGTGTACCTGCCCGTGGCGCTTAACAACATCAGCCACCTGCCGTCCTCGCCCGCCGTGTAGGTGTCGGCCGACGAGCTAGGCCACTCATGTAGATATTTTTTGCATTTCTTTAGAGTTACGACGAGCTTTCGTCGTCCCAGGTAGGTAAGGTAGGTAGGTAGACAGGTAGAGAGAGCAGCTTGGTCGGTCGAGCCGATCGAGGCGTGTGCATATGAGACGCACGTACAGTAACTTACTATCGAATATAGTGAACGGATGTGGTGTGTGAACCTCGAGGCATGCTGTTGTTGGTCGGTTGGTCGGTTGGTCGGTTAAATATCACGGTATAATAGAAGCTTGGCGAGCACGAGCGGGTCAAGCTGGGCTAGTCCGTGGTTAACGGCCGCGGAGAGGCGCTCGCTTTGTACTACGAGCGCGGCGACGCGGTGGGCAAACGCATGTTCTGTCCGTTTGAGCATCAAGAACATGGTGATGAGTCGCTTGCATAGGCTGAATGAGTGACGATATCAACTGACCTGGCTCTAGGAAGCCGCTATGGAGTAGATACGGCACATAGATGGCGGCGACCGCGTCGTACTTTGCGGCCAGCGTCGCGGCCAGCCAGGGTGGGAACGCCATGCAGCGCGCCAGCTTCTCTCTGACCCACTCGATTAGGATCTGTACAACATCGGCGGCTGGATCATCGACACGCAACGCGTCGGACGTCGGTGGCCACTTGCATCGCGTCACTAGCAGCGCGAGGACCTCCTGCGAAAGTTATCAATACTCTTATCAGTGCGTTGTAGATAATCCTGGCAAGTCTAGAAACCTGTGCACTCACGGCGATGTCGTTGCTGGTGTCTTGGATGAGCTGACTCTGGACGCTGTGGAGGAAGGAGTCGTAATGTTTCTGGTCCGACGCCGCTCGGGCATTTACAGCGTTCTGTTGGAGCGTCGCTGCTATCCGGTAGAGTTTAACAGTACGTGGATGCAGCAAATAGCTCTCGACCGGTGGTATTGTCACCTGCCAAGACATCACTACGGTACAATAGCATCGAGACCACGCTGTTAGAACGCATATCACCAGGCGCGACGCCAAGCGCAACACAACAACGTACCCGGGACATTAACGGGTTTGAAGCTTTTGCTGACGGCCAGCGCAATAGCCTCTGTAGTACGTGAGCGCTGCGTTTCAATTGTCGTCTTGGCAAGGAGTCGCCTGGCAACGAGGCAATCCCCACCGTGTCATCAGTCTGGCCAGATACTACTGGCAACTCTCAGAGCGTGCCACGTACGATATCGTCGCGGCGCTAACAAGTGGCGACTCTGGATCCAACTGGCGCTGAACCCGCACCTCGGCTAGCACGAGACCCATCAGCTCCGAGCGAATAGGGTGCGACGCCAGGAACGGGCTCTGCAGGATCGCGCCCAGCAAGTGCTGCGTCGCTTCACAGTCCAACGTTCAATGGCAGCGTTAGCGCCAACACTACGGCCCCTAATGCATGTCGTGTACTACCTCGTCGCAGGTCGGATCGACGCAGCAGCGCGTCCGGCGCGAGCGTCGGCAGCGTCGCGAGCGGGAACCGCTGTCGGAACCGCGCGTCCTCCGCCTCTTCTTCTTCTTCTTGTAGTTGTTGGTCGCCGTGCGACGCCGCGGCCTCCACGATGGCCGCCCACCTTAGCGCGCGTCGCAGCGACTCGCCGTTCCACTCGCGCAGCTGGCGCGTCTGCGAGCGGTTCACGATCGCTACAAACGCGCCCACTGTGTCCTCCATCTCGGATTTCGTGATCGCCATCATCATCTCCATTCCCGATCGAGTTGGGCTCGTCGGTTCGAACGGGAGGTTGCACGAAGGTCGTGCGAAGCAATTTCGTATAGGCATGTGATTCGCTAAAATAAAGGACAATGAACGCATCGGATTGGATGGAATTCCGCAATAACGAACGTGTGGCGCGAGCCCCCAACAGCCAGGCAAAAGATTTCCCACCCCAACGCGCCGAGAGCTCCGCAGACAACGAGGGAAAGACATGGCGACGGCGGCGACGATCGCGCGCCCCACGGGCGAGACGCTGCGCGGCAAGCAGAAGGAGAAGGATGTGCGCATGTCCAACATAATCGCGGCCAAAGGTGCGCGCCGTTCCGGTCCTTTTTCCGGCCGCTAGAAGCGGAGAAACACTCACGTCTGTGCTGTAACTGTGCATGGAGTAGCGATCGCGAACGCGATCCGCACGAGCCTGGGCCCGCGCGGCATGGACAAGATGATCCAGCAGGGCGATGGCGAGGTGATCATCTCGAACGACGGCGCGACGATCCTGTCGCAGATGCAGGTGTACCACCCAACGGCCAAGATGCTCGTGGACCTGTCCAAGTCGCAGGACATTGAGGCGGGCGACGGCACTACGAGCGTCTGCGTCATCGCCGGCGCGCTGCTCTCGGCCTGCGAGGACCTGCTCATGAAGGGCATCCACCCGACCAACATCTCGGAGGCCTTTGGGCTCGCGGCCGTCAAGGCCGAGGAGATCCTGACGTCCATCGCGCGCCCCGTGGACCTGGCTAACCGCGAGGAGCTCATCAACTGCGTCAACACGTCGCTGTCCTCCAAGGTCATCTCCGAATACGCGGACCGGCTGTCGCCCATCGCTGTGGACGCCGTGCTCAAGGTCATTGACATCGCCACGGCCACCAACGTGGACCTGAACACCGTCAAGGTGGTCAAGCAGCTCGGCGGCACGATCGACGACTCGGAGCTCGTGACGGGCCTGGTGTTCAACAAGGGCTTCGACAAGGCCGCGACCACGGACGCGCCCACGACCATCGAGAACGCCAAGATCGCACTCATCCAGTTCTGCCTGTCGGCGCCCAAGGCCGACATGGAGAGCAACGTGGTCATCAACGACTACGCCGCCATGGATCGCATCCTGCGCGAGGAGCGCAAGTACATCCTCAACCTGTGTAAGAAGATCAAGAAGGTCGGCGCCAACGTGCTGCTGATCCAGAAGAGCATCCTGCGCGACGCAACCAACGACCTGTCGCTGCACTTCCTGGCCAAAATGGGCATCCGCGTCATCACGGACATTGAGCGTACGGACATTGAGCACATTGCCACGACGCTCGGCTGCCTGCCGGTCGCCAACATTGAGTACCTGACGCCCGAGAAGCTCGGCACGGCTGGCTTGGTGCAGGAGGAGACGCTCGGCGGTCACAAGGTCGTCAAGGTCACGGAGGTCGTGAACCCGGGCAAGACCATGTCGATCCTCGTGCGCGGCTCGAACAAGCTGGTGCTTGAGGAGGCCGACCGTTCGCTCCACGACGCGCTGTGCGTCGTGCGCTCGCTCGTGAAGAAGCGTTTCCTGATCTGCGGCGGCGGCGCGCCCGAGATCCACCTGGCGCAGAAGCTGGCCGAGTACGGCCGCACACTACACGGGTCGACAAGCTACTGCCTGCAGGCGTTCGCCGAGGCGCTCGAGGTGATCCCATTCACGCTGGCGGAGAACGCGGGCCTGCACCCGATCGGCATCGTGACGGAGCTGCGCGCCAAGCACGCCCAGGGACAGACGAGCATGGGCATCAACGTGCGCAAGGGCGCCATTAGCGATATGTATGAGCTGAGCGTGCTGCAGCCGCTGCTGGTCAACACGAGCGAGATCGCGCTCGCGGCCGAGTGCGTGCGCATGATCCTCAAGATCGACGACATCGTCATGGTGCGGTAAGCTGTCGGTCGGGCAGGCAGGTGCGTGAGTTCGCTTGTTGCACGGGAAGAGTAGGAGGAAGACGAAGAGCGTTTCTTGGAGGAGGCGGCACCATGGAGAGCAGGGCACAGGAGCGAGCAGTTGAAGCACGAGTATTGATTATCCAGCGTGTTGGTGTTCGAAGGGATCCCCTCGCATTCTTTTTTGGCGTGATCCACGTGGCTGCATTCGCCGAATCTTGTAATTTACTCGAATCCACCGGTCGCATTCGTAATTTTCTCAAAACAACTGGCACCCGCGCTCCAGCCTCCATGCAACCGAAAGTGCGGCATTCCGCCATTATAAAACGAAGGCACCAAGGAAGGGGGCGAGTCGGACGCTCGCTCGCTCGCTGTGTGTCTCCGCCTTTGCCTTTGCCGCCGCTCCGATGGGCCGGCCGCGCAAGTCCCCGCGTAGCGCACCGTCCGCTGCCCGCGAGGCGGACGCGCCGGCGTCGGCGGAGGAGCTAGAGGAGAAGCGCGCGGCGTTCGCCAACTTTTGCCGCAACCCGTTCTGCGGCGCCGGGCTCGCCAGCCGCGTGGCCAAGTACTGCGAGGACAGGCCCAACTGCCAGCGCTACCGGGCCGTCATAATGCACTGCGCCTTCCGCCGCGTGCTGGCGCGCGCGGGCGCCCCGCTGGCGGCGGGCGAGCGGGCGCGGAGCAGCGCGCCGCGCGACAGCAACGGCGACGCGGCGTTCTCGATCCCGCGGCGCAAGCGGAAGCAGCCCGGCGCGAACAACAGCGACAGTGGGCAGCAGGAGTCGGGCGCGAATGCATCTGACGCGAGCGACGCGCGGGAGAAGAAGAAAAAGAAGACGAAGCGGCACAGCGGGGAGGCTGCACTGCTCACCCCGGCGTCGTCGCGGTCGCCGTCGCCGTCGGTCAACCAGGACGCGCTGCCGACGGAGATGCGGGTGAGGCAGTGGCATATCCAACGGCACGTCGAGGCCATGGCGCCGGCAGACGGACAGCAAGCCGAGGCGGACATGGCGGCGACTCAAGTGGGCGATGCAGGAAGACCGACGGTTGGGCGCGCGGCGACGGCGGCGCAGGCAGTGAAGCAGATGGATATTGAGCTCGTCCCGCTGGGCGCGTCGAACCAGGCGGTCAACCTCGCAGGCGGCGGACGGTACGTGCAGAGCGGGAACCGCAAGGCGGGGCCGACACTGCCACCGCCGCCTCCTGGCAGCTTTCGGCCGCCGCTTCCGCCAAAGGCGCCGCCGACCGCTGACAATGGTGGGGCTGCAGCTGCTGCTGCTGGAAGTGGTACCTCTGTTGCTGCTGGAAGTGGTACCTCTGCTGGAACGTTTGGTATTTCGTCGAGTGTTGTGCCACCCCAGTCATTCACTCCTGTCCCACAGGTATCTTGGCCACACAGCAATGACACTTCGAGTGGTGTCTGCGGTACTGGATCAAGCACCGAAGCTTCACAATTGCCCTCCAACTCGGCTGCATCGAGTTCTACTGTTGACAATAGTGCGTCCAGAGCAGGAACGACGCGGATCTCCGCGTCCGACTACCTATCGACTCGGAAAGTTCAGGGATCGGCCGCGGCTGCTACTCGGCCTTCCGCCGGGGCGAATTCGGCACCGCAAACAACTAATCCTCAGCCAAATCCCCAGTCCTCGGACCAGCTGCAGGCTTCTCGAGCGAACTGCCGATTCGATAGTCCAGACAATTCGTTTTCGGATTGCGATCAATCGACAGCGCGCGAGCCCATTCCTCCGACAAGTTATCCGTCGGCAGCAATGAGCAGAGCTGACTACTACCGTGAGCCAAGTGAGCGCCCGCCGCTTGCGAGAAGCGTGAGCCACTCCGACGACAGAAATCGGATTCCTCCTCCGCCCAGCGAGCGACTAGACTACCGACGAAGCCACAGTGACACCGCTGAACAGTCAAGTGCGAGCCATCGAGATGACAGGTATGTGCGATCATCTACTGGTGATGCTTACCGCGAGTTTCAAAGTGACTATCCAGAGAACAGCCACCGCGAATTGACTCGCTATCGGTCGTTGGACGAACGCGCACGCGCTGAAGAGTATTCTCGAGCTGTTCGAGATGGGGATCGACGCAGTCCGCGCCGAGAACGCTACGAAGATGGCTTTTCACGCGACCGATCGCTGCCCCGTGAATCGCCTGGTAGCACCAGGAGCCGCGTGGATGCGTTTGGTCGCGAGATCCGACGTGAGGAAAGAGACCGCTCGACGGATCGCTCTGTAACGCGTTCGTCCACAGCTTCGCCGAGTATTTCAGACGCGCAGGGTCGGCGCAGTCGGAGTGATACTTCTTCTAGTGCACATGGTGCATGGTCCAGCGTGACTGCGAGAGAGAAGAGCTCGCCCTACGAGGTTGTGCCGCCCCAGTTCTCCTATCACGACAAGTTTGTGAGCGATTTGCTGTCGGTGTTTATCCGAGACGTCCCGCGTGCGATTGGCGCGGTCAAGAACGAGACCAAGAAGCCGCGAAAAATGAAGTGGTATCTCGACTACGTGGACCGAATAGTCAAGCTGTTTGGCCCGGACGTTAGCATCGATATCAAGGAGAACAAGGCGGTGATGCTGGTGAAGCAGCGCGAGTGGCTCGTGATGGAGGACTCGTCGACGGTGAGTTTGTACACACGCGTGCTCCACCGGCTGCTGGGGGAGGCGCTCATGTGGCGACACATGCGGGAAGAAGCGGATTACCGGTCCAAGAAAGCCGAACTCGAGTACGGCAGGGCCGCAAACGATGGGATCACCTTTATTCAAATGTGGAACGCGCTAAAGACGCACACCTCCCGCGAGTACATTCCCCTCGAGAAGCAGGTACGGTACTTTTGTGGTGCGCGCAAGCACCATTGGTCGTTCTCGGTTGGCAACGTGGAGATTGGAAGCGGCAGCCACGAAGACAAGCGCATCGCGTTCAATTTCGCCACCGCCGCGAGCATGGCGTTCCTGCTCAAGCTGCAGCAACCGCAACCTGAACGACGGCCGTGGGAGAACTCTTTAAGGGACAGAGCACAAGATCAGACGTCGTCGAAGCGAGACGATCGCGATGATCGTGGCCGAGGACGCGAAGACCTACCAGTGACTGCCGACCAAAGACGATCGGAGACACCGACTGATAGCAGCAATGGTCACAGTAGTGGGACGGGTGATGCTGCTCCCGCAGCGGATTCCGCGAGTGCGATTACTCCTGTGGTTGCCTCGACAGTACCACCAGCCGAAGGAAATACATCGTCGATTGTTGGCGATGGTCAAGACGCTGGCGCAGAATCTGATCAACGTGCCGTGGATGAAGCTCCGTCCCAGCCCCAGCTGGCGGCTCGTACAGATGGTAACGGTGTTGATGCTGCGGATGTAAATTCCGCTGATACGGCGGACGTGCCTGGGCGGTCAGTCGATCCACGACTGCGTCGCCCTCCCACTGACCCCAGGCTGCGGCATCCTCCGCTAACGGATCCTCGCGCTAATGGGCCGGTTTCCAGTCCGAGAACGCAAGGTCCAACTTCGGATCCCCGCGCTGGAGCGGCTTCGAATCCGAGGACGCAAGGCCCGATTACGGATCTCCGTACTCGGATAGTAGCTCCCAGAGATCCCAGACGTGGCCCAGCAACTGATAGCGTTGCTGCCGATTCCGAGGATGTAAACAGTGGGGGATCCAGCGCAGTGGGTATGTATGTGCGAACGACTGGTCTCAGTGAGGACGAAATGAGCATCAGCGAAGAAAGCGACCTCGGTACGTGCCTTACTCCAGTCGCATCTCACGTTCTCGACCTGCATCATTTCCATGCTGGTGGAGGATGGATAGATACCATGTGCGTGTTGGTCTGACTGGATTTTGTGCTCCGTTTGACTTGATCAACTTTAGAAACCAGTCATGAAGCCTCCGTCAAGCCAGAAATCAAGCCCGCGGCCGAAGCGCAAGACACATGTCATTTCTGCGCCATGATCCGCATGAGCAAGCCAGACGCCGTCAACGCCAAGTGTTTCCGGTGCCAGGCCAAGGCGGCCCCCAGAACCTCGTAACGCAGCTTCCAAGTCAAGTATCGGCGATGAAGAAAATCAAGATTATAGACCGCGCGCGCTGC
The DNA here is from genome assembly GCA_023337975.1 of Phytopythium ostracodes. Taxonomy (NCBI): domain Eukaryota; phylum Oomycota; class Peronosporomycetes; order Pythiales; family Pythiaceae; genus Phytopythium; species Phytopythium ostracodes. The sequence goes on from JAADXW010000427.1 coordinate 17,109, forward strand.
TGCTCGTGCGCCACGCCTAGGTAAGAGCTGCAAGTGCGCTAAGCTGCAAGTGCGCTACCTTGTAAAGAAACCCAATCGAGTTGATACTCCCAACCTGAGCTAGACGTTCTTGAGCAAGTCGCCGAGCTCCCAGATCATAATGGCCCCCTCGGCGCCAACGGTCACGACCTCGCGGCGGTCAGGCGAGATCTTGACGGACAGAATGGCTTCGCTGTGGCCCCTGCCGGTCGCCACCGTCTCGCCGTTGTCATAGTGCCAGAGCTTGAGCAGTCCGTCGCGCCCGCCGGTCGCGAACAAGGTGCCCGTCGCCTCGATGTCCATGGCGAGCAGCTCCTGCTCGGCCGCCTCATCGAGCATGCGGATGGCCTCACCGTCGAACGCGTCGAAGTACGTGACGCGCCGATCCGAGCCGCATGTGATGAGCTGACTCTCGTCCGGGTGGTACAGGATGCGGCGGAAGACCGTGGACGCGAACATGGCCTGCGTGCGCACGAATGTCTCGAGGTTCCACACGATACACGAGCCATCCGAGGACGCGCTCACGCACGCGCTGCCGTCTTTGGCCACCTGAATGGCGTTCACCGGCCCGCGGTGTTCTTTGAGCGACGCCTCCATGGTCTGTCGCGCCGCCGAGATGCGCCACACACGCACTCGCCCGTCCTTGCCGCCCGTTACCAGCTTCCACTCCTTCCCCGACGACGACGAGCCTCCTCGGCCGACATGGGGCCCCGACGGCGCGCAGACGGCGATCGCAGTCACGGCTTCGTTGTGCGCGTCTTGGATCACGAACTTGAGCTTGCCGCTCTCGGGGAAGAAGGCGCGCACCTTGCCGTCGTCCCAGCCGCTCACGATGGTCGCGCCGTCGGGCGTCAGATCGAGACACGTGCACACGAGGTTGGGCACCTGGATGCGCAGGATCTCGTTGCCGGCGCAGGCGTTCCAGATGCGCAGGTCCGTCTTGGAGCAGGTCACGAACAGGTGCGAGTTGTCGGCGGCCGCGCGGTCGGGCGAGCTGGGGAACACGACGTCGTTGATGCTGCTGTAGTGGCACGTGGACGCGAGCTCGACCTGCAGCTCGCCGTTGTTGGCCAGCTTGAAGCGGTACGTGTTGCTCTGGTTGGTGCCCGCGAAGAAGTCCCCGTGCGCGCCTTCGCTGATGGACGTGACGCCGCCCAGCAGCTTCTCCATGCTGTCGGTCGGGATCGCATGCGTGCTCAGCGCTGACGAGATGCTGCCGATCTTGAGCACCGCGAGGTGGCCGTCACCGGCGCCCACGAGCACGAAGCGGCGGTTCTCTTCGTCGTCGTGGACGAGCACGGACGAGATGCCCTGGCTGAAGCGCTCCTTGGTCGTGCGGCTGTAGCGCGGCTTGTGCGTGCCCACGGGCGGGAACAAGCAGTTGGGCTTGGTCAGGTCGCAGTCGAGGATGATCTCGAGCAGATCGCCGGTTTTGGTGCCGCAGTAGGCCACTCTGTCGTCGGGCGAGACGCTTATGCACGTGACGATGCGCTTGAGGTTGCCCAGGTTGGCGCGCAGCGGGTGGAACTTGCGGTGCTTGAGGTCCACGCGCCAGACGGTGATGGCGTAGTTGCCGCCCGTGACGAGCAGGTCGTCGTTGGACTGCGTGTGGAACGGCGCGACTACCAGTGTCGAGTCGTCGCCCGACGGGGTGCCGCACACGGGCTCGCCCGTCGCCATGTTCCAGCACACGAGCGCGTTGTCGTCCTGCCCGCCCACGGTGAAGAGGTGGCTGTCGCGCGCCGAGAAGGCCAGGTCCTGCACGCGGCCCATGTGCAGCACGAGCCGGAAGAGCGCGCACGCGCTCTGGTCGGCGCACTTGTCCATTTCGCGGGTCGCGCGCGCGAGGTCCCAGACGATCACGGGCGCCTTGTTTCCGCGGCTCTTGCAGAGCTGGCCGGACGCGAGCCGCGTGCCGTCATTCGAGAGCGCGATGCACGTGATTACGTCCGAGTGGCCGCGCAGGAAGCACTGTGTGTTGCGCCGCAGGTCCTTGACCACGACCGCGAGCCCGAGCGAGTAGATGAGGTGCCGGCCGTCCGTCGTGTACAGCAGCGTGTTGGGGAACGCGCCTGCGAAGCGTCAAGCGCGTTCAGTTTAGCTACATTCGATCGACCAATGCAGGAGGGAAACCGTACCGTTGTAGCCGATGACGCGGCGCAGCTTGAGCTCCTTGGTGGCGGCCATGACGACGTGAGCGGGTCAAACGGACGCGAACCTCGGCGGTGATGTCGAATGCAGCGATCGGTACGGCTTGGATAGCGCCAACGAAGACCACCAGACGTCGTGAACCTGTTGTGGCTCCACGCAGAAGCAGACCCGAACGGACGGAGAGGTTTCAGCAGGCGCCGTGAGGCGGCTAGACGCAACGGGAAAACACCCAGCGGCCGCTCAACATGTCGTTTCCTGTCTATTGTTTGCTCGCGTGGACGCTAAAAATGCCGTCAACGAGGCGCTGCTGAAGGGATAACCATTCCTCAGGCATGCTAGCTGATGCCCGTATCTAGTTGCCGTCGCTGTTACTGGCTTCCCGCTTGGCCTTCTTGGACTTCTTGCGGAGGCTGCGTTTCCGGCTGAAGGCGCCGCCGAGCGACGCCGCGCCAGCCTCGCGAATCTTGCCCAGCACGAGCTCGTTCTCCGCCGACACGACGTTGGTCACTGCGAGGCAAACACGCACAGCCGTTAGCGCAACATACTGAGGTGGCCCTGGCATGGGCTTTAGCGTCCACGTGGAGCACGCACCTCGCCCGGAGGAGCCCGCGCGAGCCGTGCGGCCGATGCGGTGCAGGTAGCTCACGACGTCGTTCGCGAACTCGAACTGTACCACGTGCCTGACCTGTTTCGGTTGACGATAACTGGCATCAGTTGCTGGCTCATCAAGCGGTTGATCACTTGATTCCGATACTAGCGGAGCACGTTCGCACCTTGGTCGTGTCGAGGCCGCGCGCGGCGATGTCAGTGCACACCACGATCGCGTTGGCCGAGGCGTCGTCGAGGAGGCGCAGCACCTCCTGGCGCTCACCAGTCGGCACCTCCTTGTGGTACAGTGCGCAGTTGGGCAGCTTCTTGTCGCGAAGGAGGTCGAACAGTGCGTTGGCGCTCGCGACCGAGTTGGCGAACACCAGCGTGTTGCCTCTGGCGCTGGTCTTCTCGTTTGTTGCGGTGAGGACTTCGTACAGCAGCTCACATCGCGCGAGGTCGGGGTCTAGGTCTGAGTTGGACATGAACGCGTCCAGGTCACGCCATTCGACTTCGAGGCGCGGCAGCGTGCGATGAAAGTTCTGCAAGTGTCAAAACATAATATTGCAGATCAGTAGGCTTAGTAGTGCATAGTGAGAACACGGCTTCGGACCTGCGTGACGGCGAACTGCGCGGTCGGAAACTTGTGCTCGATGAAGCCGCGGACAGAGCGCTTGCCGTAGTCTGGGATCGTCGCGTGTCCAACGGGAAGCAACACAAGTCGTCACAGCACAGTCAAGGATACCAAACCGACCTCAATACAATCATGACAGCCCAATGCACCAGATAGGACCACGTGGGAAAGGATATAGCGCTGAAGATAGTCTGCGTGCGCCGCTCGGACACGTCCTCCGGGCGGATGCTGTCCCCTTCCTCCCCTGCGTCCTCCTCCCCGCTCTCGGTCATCGACGGTCGTTGTCTGCCGTCGATCACTTCATTCAGCTCGGGACGCAGCACGGGTTGGTTGCGGATCGTGGCGAGCAGCTGCTTGGTGTCCTTCTCGAACCCGCCAGAGAGCAGCATGTCGGCCTCGTCCACCACCACAAACTCCGTGAAGGCGAAGTCCTTGGGGCTCGAGGCCCGCATAAGGGCCCGCGGCGTGGCGACCACGATCGGCGTCGGCCGCCGCCACCGCTCGCCGAGCTTCTGCTGCGTCGAGGATAGCGCGACCGCCGACTCGGCGAGCTCCGGCCTGACCTGGTGCAGCACCGCCGCGATCTGGCGCACCAGGTCCACTGAGGACGTGAGCACAAGCGCCACGGGCAGCCGCACGCGGTCCAAGGGCAGCGGGTGCTGCTCGAGCCGCTGCAGCACCGGCAAAAGGTACGCGAGCGTCTTGCCGCCGCCTGTCTCGGCCGCGATCACCACGTCCTCGCCGCGCAGGATGGCTGGGATTGCCTGCATCAAGTGGGAATTAGAGTTATGACAATTGTGAGGACAGCGGAGACCGTCGAGAAGTGTGCAACGTGCCTGCTGCTGCGCTGGCGTCGGCTGCGAGAGCCCGCGGCGCTCGAGCTGCTCCACGATGCCGTCATTGAGGCCGAGGGAGTGGAAGAGCGAGCGATGGAGAAGTGCGGAGCGCCGGTGCGCCGGGTAGCGCGCCCGGCGAGCAGTCGCCAGCGGCAGCCACGAGCTGATCATCATGGTGGAAATGCTGGTCAATGCCGTTGCGGTGGTTGGCAGGGGCTGTATTCGACGCCCTGATTGGATAAAAAAAATATTTTTATAGTTTAGCTGATTTAGAATAATGAACATTTTATTTGGATAGTCTGATTAATATAATTTTAGAGCTACAGTGGGTACCGTACCGGTATTGCCACGGAATTAGGTACACAATACTTCAAGTAGCCCCAGAATGACCATTTGGGGTATATCGCGAGCGCAGAATGCACCAAGGCGGAAGAAAACTCTTGCGTACAATCTCATTTCGTCACGCAAGCGGCCTTTGTTCTTGGATGAGCACAAAAAGAATCCGGTGTCAAGCTACTGCTATCCTATACTTGAAGTACTGTAGATGGCAACAGGACCTAAGAGACCTCATTTTACTGTAACTCAGTCTAATCGATCTCGTTTCATCATCATCACCTAAGAGTCCCCATCAAGGGGTGACCACAGTATTCAAAACCTTTTGGAGCACGCTAATGATCATACCGACAGTAGTGACATGGCACGCGAATATAAGGGGGTCAGAATTGGCAAAAATCGTGTCGATTTCGTTTCGAAGATCGTGTTGATTTCATTTCCGTAATCAAGCAGGAAAAGAGGTACTTCTCTGACGCGGAAAAGAATGAGGGGTTGAGGTTTTGCTTTCGTTTGGCGGCTATAAGCATCGTCAGACTACAGAATGGACATGCATACGAAGCCCAGATGTTATCTTACACAGCCATATTTTTTTCGCGCCAAAA
>JAADXW010000428.1:0-22251 GCA_023337975.1 Phytopythium ostracodes
TAGCGCCGGTTTCATCGTCTAGCCTCGTCGCTGCGCCTCCATCTGCAAGTAAGACCCCACACGACGCCTCTGTTATTGATCGCAAGACCAATCGACATGCACTAACAGAGCTTACCTGATGCGGAGTTTGATAGCTGACCGCTCTGCTCGTTGCCTCTGCTGCTGGACGTTTCTTGCGAGGTTTTGCCCCCCAGGATGGCGTCTGTGCCGATCTTGATGGCTCGCAGTTGCTGAATGCACTGGAAGCACTCGTCCCTGGATAACACAACAGGAATCGATTCATCGTCAGCAAACACATCGTTCAGCAAAAACGGCGTGGCTGTGGGCACTTGGCTCATTCGTACCGGAATACGAAAGACGCAAAGAACACGCGTTCTCCATTGACCATCAGCTGAAAAGCACATAGCGATAGCAACGGGGCGTTAACACCATATCCACCAGACACCCAGGCAAAGAATAAGCTCACCTCGATGGCGTTCGGGACAATTAGGGCCGTGTTCTTCTTCTCCATCGATGAAATATCGCTGAACGACGCGACCTACAAACAAGGAAACGAGCACGTTGTGGAAACACACCATCAGCCGAATTCATCACTTCTACAAGTAAGGACAGCGCTACGTACGAAGATGGTGTCCCGCCACCCGGCAAAGCACATGTGATCTCGAGTCAGGTACATCCGGCCGTGATACGGGAAATTAGACAGGTACAGCGCGCACGAGTAGCTCTCGACAACCTGCTCAGGCGATGAAAGCTGCGAATCACAACCAACACAAGTGTTAGCCCCATGAGCCCAAGTCAGGTTAGGTGGTGGACTCGACCAGCGCGGCGCTTTACCTTGAACTTCTTCTGGAAGTCCGACATTCCAAGAGGTTGAACCTCTGCGTCTTCGTCGTCCATACCGGGGAAATCGTCTGCGTCCATGGATTCATCTGATGCCTCTTGATCATTGTCTACAGCGGCAGGGTCCTCGCTGGTATCGTTACCGGTTCCAGCAACAGCATCGCCGATCGACTTGCCTCGACGTGGTGAGGCCGAGTCCGTCGGATGCGCTGGACGAACCGCTTGGTTGTAGTGGATGCCATCGGTTCCATCCCCTTTAGCTTGAACGCCACCCGCCGCCTGGATCTCCGGGATGTGCTGGTAGTTGCGTAGTGCCTCGCGCAGTGCCTCATTGGTTTGATACGCCGGGACAACGCGTTTGCTGCGCTGGTACGGTTTCCGGTTTGCCTCGATGAAGGCTGAGATGTCGGCGTTCACATCAATGCGCTGAAACGCATCAAGTGATTGAGTCGCCAGTGTCGAATTCCCAGCCATCATATGACGGAGCGCCTTGGCGAACGACTGCAACGAGCTCTTGGCAACTTGAAGCCGGAACTTTTCGTTCTTCATGTAAGTCGACACGAAGATTTCGATATCCTGTGTGGGCAGCAACATTTGGCACAGGTATCATGTACGTTAGACACGTCAGTAAGTCTTTACGAGTAGGAAGACAGGAATGAGCAAACATTCGCGCAGAAATACTCACCTGAACATACAAGTGGAACTTGTCCTTCAGCGCGACGAGGCTGTTTGCGAGCTGCGCGTCCAGCTGTGTCATCTCTTCGACGAGCTGCCGCAACTTTTGCTCAGTACGGCGTTCACGCTCGGAGGCCACAGTACCCGGAGATCGTGGTTGGGCTTGATACTCACTGAGCACCCGCTCCGCATCTGCCAGACAAGCGATCTTCTCCTCCGAGTTCTTTCCGTCCTGCGTCGTCGTGCACACCGCAGCAAACTCGCGCAGCTTCCCGTGGAATTTCTGACGGAGCTTCTGGTGAGACGACGACTCAAAGTAGAGCGACGAGTGCACCTTGACAAATTTCTCTTGTGCTGCGGCGCACGTCGTCTCATACTCCAGCTTCATGGTTTCGAGACTCAACGCGACCGGCTCAGACAGTAGCGAGCGGAATTCCTGTTGCCGAATGCAATCGATAGAACCATTAGTGCTCACCAGCCGAGAGCTGCTACGGAGAACGAGTCAACGCGATAGATTGCGAAGAGACTCACCTGGTGAACTTCCAGCAGGAGCTGCACCTCGTCCTTGAGCGTTTGCCACCCCATTGCCATAGATGCGCCTTCTGCATGGACAAATTTGGTTCCCGGGTGATTCCCCAGTAACGAGGAAGACGACGATGGTGACGTCGATAGCGACGAACTTGATCCGAACAGGTCGGCGGCGGTGGAGATTCCTCCGTTACCACCATTGCCGTGTTCGTGGATGCGCAGTAACTTGCGAAGATGCTGCACGTGTCGATCTTCAATCACCGTGAACTCCATGATGGCACTGCTGATGATGCCTATCGTTCGGTGGCCCGCGTCGGATAGCGCTTGGATATGAATCACGCGGTTGTAGAATGGGTTGTTCGCTAAGTCCGACCCGTTCACATCAACCTCCGGCTGGGGACCGAGCTGCTGGAAGGCTCGTTCAATGTCCGCTGTTTGACGTGAAAAGAGAACAACACACAGACGTCAGCGGTGCTTCCATCGGAGTGAACCTGCTCACTATGGTACAACAAGTGCTTACCCAGTTCGTCAATGTCTTGGGCGCTTGCTTGCATCTGCTCGACAATCTCCTTGGCGCGGGGGAATATTTTGGCAAACGCCTTCAGTGTGCGCACAAGCACGTCCTTCAAATACTCCAGCCGCTGCTCCTCGGTTAGCTGGAACGCGTGAAGGTTCTCCTTGATCTCGCGCTCAAAGATCGGACGCTGTGCGTTCATCACTTCGACTGCCTGCACGTAGTGTTTCTCAGCTGCCAGCACGTCCTCAAGGCAACCATCCAGCTTGCTACGCTGGCGATCCAGCGGACTGCGGCCGAAGGAGGACGTTGTGTCCCACATCTTGGTAAGTAGCTGGCCAGGGCCGGCGCTGAGCTTGTCCGACCTGTCTTTCGAGGTGCTGTCGTCGCATGATGGATTCGCGAGCGCACCCGACGCTCCAGCACCAGAAACAACGGCGACGCCACTTGCAATAGAACTGCTACTTGCGGCATTGTTACTAGTCGCAGTCGGTGCAGAGACCGGGGAGGACGACGCCGACGGAGGCGGCGAGGAGCCGCTGCTGGTGGCGGTGGCCTCGGTTGAATCCAGCCTCCGCAGCGCTGACGCGATCTCGGCAGCTTCCGCGCACTTGCGATCGTACCTTTCTTTGGCTTTTTCCATGGACGTTAGCATTTGCTGGTGAGCCGAGCGCACCTTGGTCCCCTCTGCCCGTACATAATGACAGTTAGAGACAGCAGCACAATGTGCTTGCACGGATTCCGTGTCCATCGTACCTGATATCAGACGCTGCACTTGCGACTCGTGCTGCGTCGCGAACGCCTTAGCGCCGGGCACGACGGATGTCTGCAAAGTGGATGCGAACGCGGCGCGTTCCTTCGCGAGCCCCTCCATCTGCAGCAGCATGTTCGCCCAGCAGCCTGTCAGGTGGGTTGCCCAATCCTCCGCGCCGGCATTTCTGCGCGATTTCAACAGCAGCAGTTGGACACGTTAGGTGAGAGGCTGGCAAGAGGTGGCGACACTATCGCTGTCCCCTTACTGGGCCGTCTTGAGCAGCGACTGTGCGTACTGCTGCTCCACCGAGGCGCGTTCCGCCAGCATGCTGGCGACCGCGTGGCACAGCTGGACGCCGCTCTTGGCTTTCTGGCAGACCTGCGGGAACGCCTGGTACAGATCCAGCGAGTAGCTGGGCGCCGCGGGCCCCCCGGCGCTGCTCGTGCGCCGCCTTCGCGGACTGCTGGTACTCCCGGTGCTCGAGAGGCTGCCCGTGCTGCTCATGCGCTCTACTTCGGGCCGGGACGCGATCTTGTCCTCCGCCTGGCCGCTCTCTTCTCGTCGGGAGCGTCAGTACACAGAGGGGAGAAGGCGTTAGACGCGATGGGAACAGCATGCAGATAGATAACGACGGGTGCCAAACGGGGAAACGAGCGGCAAAGAGACCCATTAACGCACCCATGGTTGCCGCCGCCGCCGGGTTGTTCCGCCGCGCCTTTCCGGTTCAATTCAACGTTGGGCTCGATCCGAAATTCAGTGTGAAAACCTCTTGACAGCATTTCCAACACTTAACCGCTACACCTACCGTTAAGTTACTACCGTAGTCGATGAAGTCGGCTCGCAGTAATGCCAAGTACGGTAGTGTATTAGTAGTTGTGCGGCATACGGTAGGACCCGCTATGCGTTGTTATTTTGGGCTAGCCGATCGCGGTTGGATTGGGGGTCCCGTAAAGAACCAGCGTTAAATAACGGATAGGGTTCTCCACCAGTCATTTGCGCGCTCTATCGGGCGGCGCGCCGAGCGGCTCAACCCCATGCGCCCGGCGGTCAAAGCTGAATTCCGCAGGCCACCTTGCCGCTTAAACCGAGTCAGTCTCCCTGTTGCTCCCTCCCAGTACCCACCATGTCGTTCGCTGACCTGACCTCGAGCCAGAAGGACGAGTTCGCCGCCTCGCTGGCCGTCCTGGCCCTCCACGACGCGCAGGTCGAGGTCTCGGCCGAGAACCTGTCGGCCGCCTTCTCCGCCGCCGGCGTCGAAGTCGCCGCCTACGTGCCGCAGCTCTTCGCCGACCTGCTCGGCCGCGGCATGGACGTCGAGAAGTTCCTCGCCGGCCCCTCGGCTGGTACGTCGCTGCTATACTATCGTCATACTCATCCTAACAGTAACGGCAACGACTGACGGGTGCGTGGCAATGCTGGCGACGACAACAGGTGCTGCCCCCGCTGGCGGTGCTGCCCCGGCTGGCGGCGCTGCTGCCGCCGCCGCCCCGGCCGTTGAGGAGAAGGAAGAGGAGGAGGAGGCCGACCTCGGCGGCGGCATGGACATGTTCGGCGGCGAGGCCGACTACTAAGCGCGCGCCCCGTAGCGCGTCGCCTTGGCTAGAAGTGCCCGCTCGCAGGCTGCGACTGCTGCCGCTGCCCTCCGTTTCTATCCGGGACAAGCAAGTGGGCGCTGTCAAGCAAGCTTCAGCCAAGCAGAGCGGGATCGTAGTCGGTTAGCCCATTGCGTTCTGCGTCAACGTCGCGTGGGGGACGGCGCGCCCGACCAAGGACCGGGTAGTAATTCGCTCCAACTTGGTGTATGAACGGCTCGTGCGGCCACCGTGCGCGCGGTTAATGCGAATAAAATGGCTGCTCTGGAGGCGGAACACAAGAAGAAAACACCCTTTGTCACGAGCCTACCGATGCAGGACGCGCAGGCGCGGGTCGTTGTGCAGGCGCTTGTCCATCTCAGCGTAGTTTTGCAGCGCCGTCTTCTCGTGGCTCGCCAGGCGCTGCTCCAAGATCTGGATGCGAAACATGGTCTCGCTGCAGAAGCGCTCGAACTCCTCGTCCGTGCCCTGGTCGTGCTCGCGCTGGCTGCGCTGGAACGCGGCCTGCCGCTTCGCGAGCAGCGCATTCTCCTTGTCCAGGCGGGCCTGGATGATGTTGGCACGCTCCAGCAGCCGCTCCTTGAGGTTGCGCAGGCACATCTCGCGCACGGCGAGCGCCTCGTCCTTGGTCAGGTCACCCGTCGCGTGGATGCTCTGCAGATACGGGCTCATGTAGTCGACCTCGGCCTTGGCCTGCACGACAGCGGCAAGCCACAGCGTGTTTGTTAAGAACGAAACACAACCAAGGCCAGCAGCAACGAGCCCCACGTACGGCCTTGTCCTGCTCCTTGGCGTCGTCCTTGTTGTTGGTTTTGGGCTCGTCGTCGTTGGCGTCGAACAGACTCGTCTCCAGCGTGATCGCCATCTCCTCTCGCTTGCGCAGCTTCAGAATGTCCTGCGTCTCAATGTCCGAGTGGCGCACCGCCGTGTAGCAGTCCTTCTCCATCTGCAGCAACAAGACATCAGTTCCTCGGAGTTCTCAATGCAAACAGCAAACGATACCTCGCCAACCTGGATGGAAGCGCGGAGCTCGTCCTCGAGTATCGACGTCTTGGGCTTCTTGGCGCTCGGATCGGCCATCACGACGTCCACCGGCGTGTTCCCCGTCTTGTGGTACGTCCTGGAGCCCGCGGTGATTTTCCCCGTTGCGTAGTGGAAGTTGACGCGGATGAAGCCTTCTTGGAGGTTGTACGTCCGCTTGCGCTGGTCCTCGTCGGCAGGCACGAGCGGGTTGCGGGCGAACTTCTCCTTCATCTTCTTGATGGCGATCTCGCCCGCAGACCCGCCGGGCAGCACGTACGGGTTCTTGGAGTCGACCTCATCCTTCTCGGTGGCCAACACGGCCGACCGGTAGACGAGCAAGTCGTCGCGGCCGTCGTAGTACTCGGTCATGCGCTTCTGGATGTCCTCTTCCCGCTTCACGAGCCCGTCCGGACGCGCGCTCGTGTAGAAGTAGAACTCGCGTCGGTAGCCGATCCACTCCGTGCGCGCCTTGAGCGCCTCGGGCAGTCGTCCAGGTGCAAAGTACTCTTCGAACTTGCCTTGGAATGGGAACCGCTTGCGGCACTCAAGCTTGTCCTTGCGGTTCTTAAAGTACTCGCGGATCTCGACGGGCAGAGTGCAGAGCGTGTCGCGGAACATCGTGACGCGCGTCACGAGCCCCTGCTCGTGCGAGTTGTCGGCGAACTCCTCGACCTTGGCGCGGCAAAAGAGTGTCACTCGCTGCGAGTCGGTCACGAACCGCTTCTTGACCGTCGCGCGGTCGATTTCCAGCTTGCTCACCCACGACGGCGGGATGTCGAGCACGAGATCCTCCTCGCCCTCGTGGTCGCCGTCGGCTTGGTTGTCGCCGTCTGCGCTGAGCATCTTGAGGTCGTCAGCGAGGTCCAGCTCGTCTTTGGCGTCCGCTCCAGCCTCTTTCGTCGCCTTCCGCTCCGCCGGCGACAGGAAGATGAACTCCCAGTCCGTTGGGTTGGCCAGGTCAAACAGCGTGAGGTACACCGGATGCGTCTGCATGTTGACCCAGTAGTTCTCGTGGTTCCACACGGCTTCGATCGCCACGTACGGCGACTCGCGGAGCGAGTACTTGGTCCCCGTGGTCGCCTCGAGGAAGAAATGCTCGGGCACATCGCGCTTGCCAGCACGCACGAGCACCCAAGCATGCACCCGTCTGCCGTCGAGCGGGTCGTAGTCATCTTCGTCCATGGCCCCGTTGTCCTGGAACGCGCGCCTTGCGTTGCTCCGGGCATCCCTTTCCGCTTGCTCGCGCTGCTTCTCAATGTACTTGCTCGTAAACTTGGACCGGCTCACGAGCGTCACGCCCGCTGCGCCACTGCCATCGTGCTCTCGCCCGCTCGCAGCTCCAGACGCGAGCTCCGACTCGCGTGCCTTCCAGAACGCTTCTTCGCCTGGTAGCGTTGGCAGCGGCGACTTGCTCTGGTCCATCAGGCAGATCCAGCGAGGCGCGATCCCGTGCACCACGAACGCGTCGTAGCCCGCTCCGATAAGGAACGACACCAGCAGCGTCGCCATGTCGAAGCTGTCGCCGGCTCGCCATTTCAGCGTGAACGACGGCGACGGCAGGCACGACGGCGGCTTGGTCGGGTTCTCCAGCGGCTCGTACTCGATCGCCCCGGACAGAAAGCGAGCCAAGGCGTGGCAATCGTACAGCTCTCGCTGCGGCAACAGCGTTGGACGGATCGTCGTGCACACGAACTTGGGGACCCCCTTCTCGTTCGGCGGGTGCAGGTACAGCGGCCGCCGGTTCGGGAACAAACCCTCGAACTGCCGCTGGAAGCCAGCAATGTACTCGAGACACAGCAGCTCCTTCAGCGAGTTGGACGAGTACGCCAACGACGCGGCAGGGTCCACCGTGTCGTCGACGAGCCTCCGCTGCTTGGTGCAGACAACCCCAGCGACGGTGAACTGCCGCGCGGCGACCGCAGCCTCCTCGTCGGAGCGCTGGTGGACGTCCAGCCGCTCCTCGAAGTCGTTCTCGGGCGAGAGGTCGTTGTCGCTCGCGGACTTGACGTCCGCTGTCCGGTCGAGCATCCTTGACGGATCAACTTGGAGCGAAAATAGCGCAATGGCGATGTCGAAGAGGCGTCACAACCCGCCCACTCTGCGAGCCGACGTGCCGACCGCTAAGGCCAACAGCCTGCGGCCTTGTGCCGGTTTTGGCCTACATGTCCCACTAGAGGTGGCAAATGGTCAAAGCGGTGCATTCGGTCGCTGGTAGGTGCAGAGAGTCTCGTCGTGGCTCGAGCATGAATGCAACGTTGCGATGCAGTGAGCGGAATCAGGACGCTAGATGCGACTAGTGATCTATGCCACGCGCGACAAGCAGCCGGCGTCGGGCTCGATTCGATTTGCTGCGGCAAGGGCTCTTTGATATTGCTCATTCAGCTCCAGCACTGAGTGTCTGTAGGCAACTCCAAAGCGACCAGCATGTCGCCTTGACCTTCCTTCCCGGTCTCTGAGGCACTCATAGCTGGCGCAGTGTGTGAATAGGCGCATGCTCCAACTGCCGCCGAGTCGGCTCGCGACGACGATGCGGGTATGGAGAGGCGCAACCGTTCACGGCCGTCGAAACGGTAGCCGCCACCCCGAGCAAAGCCTCCGACTGTTTGGGGCCCCCATCAACTGCGGTCGAGCGACGCTCTAACCAAGCCCACCACGAAAGCGGGGAAGAGAGAACCTGCCACCCTCGGCCGTGGCTGACTTGTTCCTCGTTGTCGCTCGTTCTCATCGTCCTTGACGACTTCCTTGCTCCAGTTCCGGTGGCGCAATGCAATCGCCGAACGGAAAAGCGCGAGGATCTTCCCAGGCGGCAGCCGCCGCCCGTGGAGACGACGATGGGCCGTCGTTTGCCGACCCGCGAGTGCCGAGAAGTCCACCGAAGCGCAGCCCAGTCCGGCTGGCGCGGCTGAAAATGCTGCAGTCGGCCATCAACACCCGCAACTGCGATGTTCGCGACCGCGTGGCCGACAGCGGCGAAGCCAGCCCGCGATCCGAGACCCGCATGCAGGAGCTGCAAGGCTCACTCGAGAACATGCTGGCTGTTATGGGCCCGCTAGGGGGTCTAACTGGACCAAAAGACGTGAGCGAGCCTGCTCGAAAGCATCGGCGTCTGAATCCAGGGTCTCGCACGGGCGATGGCAGCGGCAACGGCACGATCGTCGAGGACCGCGGGTACTACCGCCTGAGCGACCGGATCGGCGCGTACTACACTCTGTCGGCCCGAACGCTGACGATTGATCAGGTCTCGAGTGCCACCAAGAGGGAGTTGCAGTCACCCGTGAAGCTGATGAAGACGCCGGCAGGCTCTCCTTCTTGCAGAGCGGCCTGTCCTGCTCTCGAACGTGCCCTAGCGCCCGGTGGCGGCGGCCTCGATAGTGAAGCGGGTACTGGAGATGAAGACCAAGAGGCGAACGGCATCCCTCCTCGAGAATCCCTCAGCGTGTACGTGGAAGGGTCACGAGCGTTTGCGCGACACCTGAACAACAGCCAAGACATCTTCCGTGCTCCATCGCCGACACGACCGCTCAAGCACAGCTCGTCGACCACGGCGGCGAAGAGGGCTTGCACCCAGTTCTCACTGGACTTGGATGAGCCCAGGCTGCCGTCGTCGTCGTCGCAGCTACGACTGCAGCTTGACCCCCTCGAGGCGTCTCCGCGAACGTTCGAGATCGAGAAGAAGCGATATCTGAGCACGATGGAGGCGTATTGGAAGCAGGTAGATCGCTATGCCGCTGTTGCGCGGACGGCGCCGATGCAGCCGGAGCGACCGCATCGCATCCTTCGGCGTCTACAGATACCGCAACCCAACGGGCTCGACCTAGACGGCCTCGGGGAATTTGACGAGCGCAGCGAAGCGCTGATCGCCGACATCTTCCAGGACGTATATGCCGACTACTATGAGGCCGTGGCACGGTCGATGCTGTCGTACGACATTCGCGACGAGAACACGTGTCTGAAGATGAAAATCTACCCGCCGTTCTTGCGAGCGACGCAGAAGTGGTGGGTCGACGAGACGTACCAGGCGCGCGCGTGGCGAGTTCGCAGAGAGACGGAAGTGGACCACCAGCGCGTCGAAGCGGCGCGGCTTCGCCTCCAGCAGTGCCTGTACGCGGCCAACGTCGTCACGTTCGCGCTCCAGGAGCAGTGGAACAGGGATTGTCCGCCCAGTGAGTGGGAGGTGGCGCCGTCTCGATCTCAAGCTGCGTTCGCCCGCATATTGTTCGTCGACCTTGCATCGGAGAGCTTCCTCGCGGGCCTGCCGAGGACGATCAACCAGTTCGTCGACGCGGTGGCTCGGAGAGCAGAACTGGTCAAGGACTGTCTCAAGACGTGCTGGGTCCCCTCGGCAGCGAAGCTGGTAAACGACTGCATCGGGCAACTCCGCACCACCAACCGGGCAACGAAGAACGAAGGCTCGCCGAGCAAAGCTGCGTCGAGATCGCCGGGATCGAGTCCGAAGCGGCAGAGAGCAAGAATGGCGTTCCAGGCATCCCAGATGGACGACGAGTTCTCAGTCGGCTCAAGCAGCATGCGGCTCTACGCTGACGACCCAGAGGCATTGGCGTATCTGAGCTTCATTGGGACCCTCGATGCCGCTACCGTACTCATGGCCCGCAACCTCCGTGTGTCGGTCGAGCGGTCGGTGGACGAGTTCGTCCAGTTCTTCCAACGCTTCTCTAGCCCGCTCTTCTACGGCGAAGCTGCGCTACTGCTATCGGTTGGATGTGCCGAGACGGGTGATGCGGGCACACCCAACGACAGCCGCGAGAACTTCCAGATTGAGCCGTCGCTAGCAGAACTTTGCGAGAAGGTGCTTTCGTGCGTCACGCTAGTCGTCGAGGCGTCTCACCATTTCCCGCGGATCGACTCGCTCACCAAGATCCCCTCCAAGTTCCGAGGGACCGGCGTGATTGGACCGAGCACCATGACACTCGACGACAGCTTCATCCAGCGCTCCAGCGCGCTGCTCGCCGATCTGCTGCGCGATCATCTGCACGAGCCGACGCAGCTTCTGGCTTTGCTCCAGCCGTACGCGTTTCTCGTGAACGGCGAGTACGAGGCCAAGATCAAGCCGTTCCTGGCCGCACACGACGATGCGTCGACTGAGCCCGCGTCGCCCGAGCAAACGAGCGAGCTGCTCGAGATCTTCCGACAGGAAATCACGTCGTTGAAAGCGTGGGAGCAGCAGATCGCGGCGGAGATGAGCGACAAGTACAGCTTCACGCTCTTCGCCGTGTCGTGCACGGACGTGAAGCTGAAGCTCGCCAACAAGTGCAAGTCCTTTGCAAGCACCATCCTGAGTAAGGTGTCAGCCGACAACGTGAAGGAGATGTCCACGATGATCTCCGAGTACGAGCAGATCGGGGCCACGCTCGTGGCAGAACCGATTGACTCGTTCGAGCTCAAGGCGCTGGACGCGTTCTACCTCAAGTGCATCGAGCTGATTGACCAGCTTAAGAGCCGACTGTACGAGAACGTGTGCCGGCGCGTCCAGTTCCTCAAGGACTACGACTACCAGATGTCCCGCGATGAGATCCAGCTCTTCTTCAACGCCTTTCGCTGGCCCGAGAACATCAAAGGCTTCCAGCGAAAGAGCATGGAGCTGCAAACCAAGCGCCAGCACGAGCTTGAGCTCATCGTGGAAGGTCGCCAAGAGCAGCTAACGAGTCAGCTGTCAAGTCTGCAGCGCCGCATCGAGAAGATGAGGGACTATGCGAACCTCGCCGACACGGACAGCATCTTGAAGCGGATCGAGACCGCGCGGAAGGCGCTGGAGGACGCAGAGGCGGAGGCGGAGGCCATCAAGGAGCAGCAGAACACGCTCGGGATGGAGCTGTCGAACAACCAGACATCGCTGGACGCGCTGTATGAGATGCTGAGCCCGATCGAAAAGCTGTGGACGACGATCTCGCAGACGATGGAGAAGGTGACGTTCAGTCGCGAGGCGCCTTTGGCGGCCGTGAACGCGGAGGACATTGAGCGCGACTGCGACCAGTTCCGGCGCACGATCGTCAAAATCATCAAGGAATGCGAGAAGAACACGGACGTGTACGCCGTTGCGATCACCGTCGCTCAGGAAGTCAAGAAGACGCTGGACGAGATGCTGGACAGTTTCATCCCGCTGATGGCACTCGTCTGCACGCCTGGCATTCGAGACCGCCACTGGGAAGAGATCGAGCGGATCACGGGGATCGAAGTCCAAGTCAGCGAGGGTACCAACATGAACCAACTGATCGGTCTGGGGCTCCAGCGGTTCACTGGCGCGATCGAAGAGACTTGTGTCAGCGCGTCCAAGGAGTACTCGCTCGAGAAGGCGCTCGACAAGATGGAGTCCGAGTGGGTGGGCGTCAAGTTCGGCACGAAAGAGTACCGGTCGACAGGGACCTCGATCTTGTGTTCGACGGACGAGATCCAGCAGATCATCGACGACCAGATCGTCAAGACGCAGTCAATGCGCGGGAGCCGTTACAACAAGCCATACTTCGAGCGCATCACCAGGTGGGAGAAGCTGCTCATCTGCATCCAAGACATCATGGACAACTGGATTAAAGTGCAGTCGACGTGGCTGTATCTCGAGCCGATCTTCAGCTCGGACGACATTATGCGCCAAATGCCGACCGAAGGCGCTCTCTTTCGCAAGGTGGACGCGAACTGGCGCCGAAATATGCAGGAGACGGTCGCGGCACCGGCAGTCTTGAAAGTTGCGGAGCGAGAGGACTTACTTCCAAGCTTGCAGCAGTCCAACACGGACCTGGAAACGATCCAGAAGGGTCTCAACGACTACCTCGAGACGAAGCGGCTGTACTTCCCGCGCTTCTTCTTCCTGTCGAACGACGAACTGCTGGAGATTCTGGCCGAGACCAAGGATCCGCTCCGGGTTCAGCCGCACCTGAAGAAGGCGTTCGACGGCATCTCACAGCTGGAATTCCAAGAGAACCTGGACATCACGGCCATGTTGAGTTCCGAGAGCGAGAAGGTGCCCTTCCCGTACGCCAACATCCAGCAGAACCTGATCAATCCCAACAACTCTGGCGGGAACGTCGAAGTATGGCTGGAGGAGGTAGAGATGACCATGCGGAAGAGCGTCGCGCTTCACCTGGACGCGTCCGTGGCCGACTACCCAACCAAAGACCGATTGCAGTGGGTGCAGCAGTGGCCAGGCCAGGTCGTTCTGGCCGTGAACCAAACGATGTGGACGTCTCAAAGCGAGCAGGCGCTGAGCGACGGCAAGGACCCGAACGCGATGCTCGACTACCTGCAAGTACTGCGCACCGAGCTGACGCGCACCGTCGAGCTGGTGCGCGGCGAGCTGCCGAAGCTGATCCGAATCACTTTGGGCGCGTTGGTGGTCATGGACGTGCACAATCGCGACACGATCGCCGAGCTGGTCGACCTGAAAATCACGAGCAAGAGCGACTTTGACTGGCTGGCGCAACTGCGCTACTACTGGATCCAGGGCGGCGTGTCGGCGACCACGGGCAAGCCGCACTCGCTGGAGTGCCGTATGATCAACAACCTCCAGCACTACGCGTATGAGTACCTCGGCAACAGCATGCGCCTGGTGATCACTCCACTGACGGATCGGTGCTACCGAACGCTCATGGGGGCGATTCACCTCAACTTGGGCGGCGCTCCCGAAGGCCCCGCAGGCACCGGCAAGACGGAGACGACGAAAGATTTGGCCAAGGCCATTGCGATCCAGTGTGTGGTGACCAACTGCTCCGACGGACTGGACTACCTGGCCATGGGCAAGTTCTTCAAGGGCCTCGCAAGCTCCGGCGCCTGGGCCTGCTTCGACGAGTTCAACCGCATCCAGCTTGAGGTGCTCTCTGTGATCGCGCAGCAGATCCTCTGCATCCAGCTCGCAAAGGCGCAACACGTAGCGAGCTTCATCTTTGAAGGTACCGAGCTGCGTCTGAACCCGACGTGCTGCCCGTTCATCACGATGAACCCGGGCTACGCTGGTCGCGCGGAGCTGCCGGACAACCTCAAGGTGCTCTTCCGAACGGTGGCGATGATGGTGCCCGACTACGCCATGATCGCGGAGATCATGCTGTACTCGTACGGATATATGGACGCGAGCGCGCTGTCCAAGAAGATCACGACGACGTACACGCTGTGCTCGGAGCAGCTTTCGTCCCAATCTCACTACGACTACGGCATGCGAGCGGTTATGGCAGTCCTTCGCGCGGCCGGCAACCTGAAGCGCGCGGAAGGCCACTTGCGTGAAGACACGCTCGTGTTGCGCTCGATCATTGACGTGAACCTGCCAAAGTTCCTGTCGCCCGACGTCCCGCTGTTCAACGGAATCGTGTCGGACCTGTTCCCGGGAGTGAAGATCGACCCCCCGGACCGCTCCGACATGCTCCAGTCGATCGACCACGTCTGCAAGAAGCTCACCCTGCAGCCGATCCCCAACTTCGTGGAGAAGGTCATTCAAATCTACGAGATGATGATTGTCCGGCACGGGTTCATGATCGTGGGCATGCCGTTCTCTGGGAAAACTTGCTCGTGGCGAGTGCTGAGTGACGTTCTCGCTCACTTGCACGAGCGGTTCCCGACTGACTCGAGATACACGAACGTCCAAGTTGCGGTGATCAACCCCAAGTCGGTGACAATGGGGCAGCTCTACGGACAATTCGACGCGGCCTCCCACGAGTGGAACGACGGCGTGCTGGCCATCAACTACCGCAACTTGGCCAACAACCCGTCGCCTGACCGCAAGTGGCTGTTGTTCGACGGCCCCGTCGACGCGGTCTGGATCGAGAACATGAACACGGTGCTGGACGACAACCGCAAGCTGTGCCTCATGAGCGGCGAGATCATCGCAATGAGCGCCGTCATGAGCATGATGTTCGAGCCGATGGATCTGCTAGTGGCCTCCCCCGCAACAGTGTCTCGGTGCGGGATGATCTACATGGAGCCGGAGCAGCTCGGATGGACACCAATCCTGGTCTCGTGGCTGGACTCGATCACCGTCACGCAAGCTGAAAACGGCACCAGCGACCAGACAGGTCCTCTCGAGATCAACGCCGAGCAGCGAGCGCTCATCTTGTTTCTGTTTTCGTGGCTTGTCGAGCCGTGCATGGTGTTCGTGCGCAAGGAGCTGGTGGAGCTGTCACCGACGGTCGACACCAACCTCGTGCAGAGCCTGATCAACATCTTCGAGGCGCAGCTGTGCTTGCTGCCGCGCGAGGCGGCTTCCAAGAAGAAATCAAGCATCGAGGCGTCGTTCCTTTTCGCGCTGACATGGTCAATCGGTGAAAGCGTCAACGCCGACGGCAAGAGTCGCTTCTGCGAGTTCCTGCGCGCCATCGTGGACAACATGCAGGTGCTCGAGACCAAGTACGTGGTTGTGAGCCGCGCGCTGCAGGTGCGCAAGTGGGCCAAGCCCGCGTTTGACGATGGCAAGAGCACGTACACGCTCGCAATGCCCATCCCCGCGAAGGGCAACTTTCACGACTACTACTTCAACATCGAGGAGAACAAGTGGCTCCGGTGGGAGGAGATGCTGAAGGACTACTCGATCCAGCCCAACACGCCGTTCACGCAGATCGTCGTGCCCACCATCTTCACGGCGCAGCTCGAGTTCCTCGTCAAGCTGTTGGTGGCCAACAAGCGGAAGGTGCTCGTCTGCGGGCCGACGGGCACGGGCAAGTCGTGCTACATGTCATCCATCCTGAACGAGGCGCTGCCGCAAGACAAGTACTCGGTTATCATGCTCTCCTTTTCGGCCAAGACGTCGGCCAACATGACCCAGAACATCATTGACGGCAAGCTTGACAAGCGACGCAAGGGCGTGTTCGGCCCGCCGCTCGGGAAAGACGCGCTCGTGTTCGTCGACGACCTCAACATGCCGCTCGTCGAGACCTACGGCGCGCAGCCGCCCATCGAGCTGGTGCGCCAGCTCGTTGATAGCGGAGGCTACTATGACCTGAAGGAGATGTCGTGGCGGAAGGTTGTCGACACGATCGTGCTCGCGGCGATGGGGCCGCCTGGAGGTGGGCGCAACCACGTGACTCCGCGGCTGCTGCGGCACTTCAATCTGCTGTGCTTCTCCGAGTTTGACGACGGAACGCTGACGCGGATCTTCACGACCATCCTGAACTGGCACTTCACCTCCAGCCCGTTCGTGTCCGAGGTTAAGAAGCTTTCGGACGCCGTCGTGTCAGCCACGCTTGAGCTCTACCAGTCGGCGGTCAAGTCGCTGCTACCAACGCCCAAGAAGTCGCACTACACGTTCAACCTGCGCGACTTTGCTCGAGTCGTGCAGGGCATCATGCTCGTCGTGGCCAGCGACCAGTTCTCAGCCACGGGCCTCGTCAGGCTGTGGGCGCACGAGTCGCTGCGAGTGATCGGCGATCGACTGGTGGACGACGAAGACCGCGAGTGGTTCAACGAGGCGCAGAAGAAGATCATCATCAAATACTTCGCGGCCAACTTTGACAAGGTGTTTGCGAGTCTCAAGCGCGGCCGCGACGGGCCGGTGACTGCGTCCGACATGCGCAACCTCTTCTTCGGGGACTACATGGAGCCTGACGCGAGTCCACGGCTGTACAAGGAAGTGGACGTCCGGCTGGACGAAGGCGCCGAGTTTGACGGCATCCAGAAGCTCATCCAGTGCCTCGACGGGTACTTGACCGAGTACAACGGCATCAGCCGGAAGCCCATGAACCTCGTCATGTTCCTGTTCGCCATCGAGCACCTGTCACGGATCGTGCGCGTGTTGAACATGCCTGGGGGCAACGCGCTGCTCGTCGGCGTGGGCGGCAGCGGTCGCCAGAGCCTCACGAGACTGAGCGCGTTCATTGTGGACTTCGAGATCAAGCAGATTGAGATCTCCAAGAACTACACCATGAACGAGTGGCGCGAGGACATGAAGGACGTGCTGCGCCTTGCGGGCACGGGCGCCCGCCCGCTGGTCTTCCTGTTCAGCGACACGCAGATCAAGTATGACGGGTTTGTCGAAGACATCAACAACATGCTCAACTCGGGCGAGATCCCGAACCTCTTCCCGTCCGACGAGCGCGTGGCCATCTGCGAGGCCATGCGCCCGCATGTGAAGGAGAAACTGGGTAAAGCCGCGGGCGACAACATGAACCAGGCGCAGCTGTACGCCTTCTTCCTGCAGCGCGTGCGCAGCAACCTCCACATTGTGCTGGCCTGCTCGCCCATTGGCGACGCGTTCCGCGACCGACTGCGCAAGTTCCCGTCGCTCATCAACTGCTGCACGATCGACTGGTTCACAGCCTGGCCTTCGGACGCGCTCGTTGCGGTGGCTGAGAAGTTCCTGGCGGATGTCGAGATGGACAGCGCCGCTGTCCGGAAGGCGATCGTCGACACGTGCCAGTATTTCCACGTGAGCGTCACGCACTTCTCGGACAAGTTCCTCAAGCAGCTGCGGCGCCAGAACTACGTCACGCCCACGTCGTACCTGGAGCTAATCCTGGCGTTCAAGACGTTCCTCGCGCGCCGCCGCGAATCGGTGCAGGCCGCGCGGACCCGCTACCTGGTTGGGCTCGAGAAGCTCCAGTTCGCGGAAAACAACGTGTCGGTCATGCGAAAGGAGCTCGAGGAGCTTCAGCCGGTGCTCGATTTGTCCAAGGAGGACACGGACATCTTGATGGAAGAGATCAAGGCCAAGCTGCCGGGGGTGGAGACCAAGCGCGGAGAAGTCCAAGCGGATGTGGCCGTCGCCGACGCCTCCAAGGCGCAGTGTGAGCTGCAGAAAGCAAGCGTCGAGGCCGACCTAGCGGAGGCCATCCCTGCTCTCGAGGAGGCCCTGAAGGCGCTCGACACGATCAAGCCGTCCGAGATCAACGAGGTCAAGTCCATGGCGAACCCGCCTGCCGGTGTCAAGCTAGTCTGCGAAGGGGTTTGCGTGATGCTAGACATCAAGCCGGCACGCATCCCGGACCCGCAGGACCCGTCCAAACGCATTATGGACTACTGGGGCCCATCGCAGAAGATGCTCAGCGACCCTGGGTTCATCACGACGCTCAAGAAGTTCGACAAGGACAACCTAGACCCGAAGATCATGAAGGTTGTCGTGTCCAAGTACATTTCCAACGAGAACTTCAGTCCCGAGAAGGCCGAGAAGGCCTCCAAGGCTGCCGCTGGTCTATGCAAGTGGGTCCACGCGATGGCGCTGTACGACAACGTGTCGAAGCTGGTGGCGCCCAAGAGAGAGGCGCTACGGGAGGCAGAGCAACTGCTGGAGGAGACGATGGAGAAGCTGAACGAGAAGCTCGATCAGCTTAAGGAGGTTGAGGACGGGCTCGCGGAGCTGCAGCAGCAGTTCGACGCTGCGACCAAGCAGAAGGAGAACCTCGAGTATCAAGTCGACCTCACGGGCAAGAAGCTCGTACGCGCGTCGACGCTGATCGAGAGTCTCGGCGGCGAAAAGTCACGCTGGACCGAGTTTGCTGAGGAGCTCGGGGTCCAGTACAGCCGGCTCACGGGCGACGTGCTCGTGTCGGCGGGCGTGGTGGCGTATCTCGGGCCCTTCACGTCCGTGTTCCGCCAGGAAGCTGTCAACGAGTGGGTCGCGCGCTGCAAGCAGCTCGGTATCCCGTGTAGCGACCATCCGTCGCTCAACGGGACGCTTGGCGACGCCGTCCAGATCCGCAAGTGGAACATTGACGGGCTGCCCACGGATGGTTTCTCGATCGACAACGGCATCGTCGTCTTCAACTCGCGCCGGTGGCCGCTCATGATCGACCCGCAAGGCCAAGCCAACAAGTGGGTGCGCAACATGGAGAAGGAGAACAAGCTCACCGTGATCAAGCTCACGGACGCCGACTACATGCGCACCCTGGAGAACTCGGTGCAGTTCGGGACGCCCGTGCTGCTCGAGAACATTGGCGAGGAGCTGGACCCGTCGCTGGAACCGCTCTTGCTCAAGCAAACGTTCAAGCAGGGCGGAGTAACGTGCATTCGCCTGGGCGACTCTACGGTTGAGTACTCGGAGGCGTTCCGGTTCTACATCACGACCAAGTACCGCAACCCACACTACCTGCCTGAAGTGTCCGTCAAGGTGACGCTACTCAACTTCATGATCACGCCTCGAGGCTTGGAGGACCAGTTGCTGGGCATCGTTGTCGCACAAGAACGTCCCGATCTCGAAGAGCAGAAGAACAAACTGATCGTGCAGAGCGCGCGGAACAAGGCTTTGCTCAAGGAGATCGAGGACAAGATCCTGCACATCCTTTCGTCGTCGGAAGGCAACATCCTGGAGGACGAGAACGCGATCAACACAATGAACCAGAGCAAGCTGGTCGCGGACCAGATCAAGCAGGAGCAAAAGGTGGCCGAAGCCACCGAGATCGAGATCGACGTGGTGCGCCAAGGATACCAGCCGGTCGCGTACTCGAGCCAAGTGTTGTTCTTCTGCATCGACCAGCTCGCCAACATCGAGCCCGTGTACCAGTACTCACTCACGTGGTTCCTCAATCTATTCGTCGCGAGCATCCAGAATAGCGAGAGGTCGCCCAGCATCCCACAGCGGCTTGCCAACCTGGACGCGCACTTCACCTATTCGCTTTACCGCAACATTTGCCGGTCGCTGCTCGAGAAGGACAAGCTCATGTTCTCGTTCCTGCTCTGCGTGTCCATCAAGCAGGGCAAGGGCGAGATCGAAGGCGCTGAGTGGTACTTCCTGCTCACGGGCGGCATCGCGCTCTCTGACCCACCTCCGAACCCCGCCAAGCTCTGGCTCAGCGACAAGCAGTGGGCGGAGTTCTCGCGACTGAGCCATCTACCAGCCTTCCACGGCATCATGGAGGAGTTTATTGAGGACGAGCAGCAGTGGAAGGCCGTGTACGACTCCCCCACGGGTCACACGCTGCCGTTCCCGGGTTTGTTAGGCAACGTCAGCCCGTTCCGGAGGCTACTCGGCCTGCGGTGCATCCGGCCAGACCTGTTGGTCGTAGGGGTGCAGCTCTTCCTCGTTGAGGAAATGGGCGACAAGTTCGTCAAGCCGCCGTCGTTCGACCTGGCGCTCAGCTACGCTGACAGCAGCGTGTCATCCCCGCTCGTGTTCATCCTGTCGCCCGGTTCGGACCCGATGGGCGCTGTACTCAAGTTCGCCGACTCGCTGAAGCAAAAGGCCGAGACGATATCGCTTGGGCAGGGCCAGGGACCGATTGCCGAGCGCATGATTGTGCGCGCACGAGAGGCCGGGACGTGGGTAGTGCTGCAGAACTGTCACCTAGCGCCGAGCTGGATGCCGGTGATGGAGAAGATCGCCGAGGATATCAAGCTCGAGAACACCCACTCAGATTTCCGCCTGTGGTGCACGACGTACCCATCGGACGTGTTCCCGGCCGCGGTGCTGCAGAACGGCGTCAAGATGACCAACGAGCCGCCTCGTGGGCTGCGCGCGAACCTCCTTGGCTCGTACATGTCGGACCCGATCGCGGAGGCCGGCTTCCTTGAGTCGGTGGTGAAAGGCAAGGCGTTCCGCGCGCTGCTGTTCGCGCTGTGCTTCTTCCACGCGCTTGTCCGCCAGCGGCGTCAGTTTGGGCCGCTCGGCTGGAACATCCAGTACGAGTTTAACGAGTCGGACCTGAGCATCAGCATCCGGCAGCTCGCCATGTTCATTGAGGAGAACGAGCAGATCCCGCTGCGCGCGCTTCGGTACTGCACGGGCGAGTGCAACTACGGCGGCCGCGTCACCGACGACAAGGATCGACGAACGCTCATGTGCTTGCTCTCGCGGTTCTACTGCATGGAAGTGTTCGACGAGGGCTTCGCGTTCGACGAGAACGGGCTGTACAAGGTGCCGGCCGACGGCGCGTACGAAACGTACCTGTCCTTCATCGAGGGCTTGCCTCTCGTGGCGTCGCCCGGCGTGTTTGGGCTGCACGACAACGCCACCATCACCAAGGACCAGAACCAGACCAACAAGCTCTGCAGCGACATTCTCCTCACTCAGAGCAGTGGAAGTGGCGGCGGCGACAGCGGCGGGGGCGGAGCGACACAAGAAGAGCTCGTCGAGTCGGTGGCGAACGACATTCTGCATCGACTGCCCGAGAACTTTGACATGGAAGTCGCGCAGATTCGGTTCCCTGTCCAATGGGACGAGTCGATGAACACGGTGCTGTGCCAAGAGCTCGTGCGCTTCAACAACCTCATCTCGACGATCCGCTCGAGCCTCGAGAGCCTGCGCAAAGCGCTCAAGGGCCTCGTGGTCATGTCCGCGGAGCTCGAGAACGTCTCGCAGAGTCTGTTCTACGGCAAGATACCGGCGCTGTGGGCGTCCAAGTCGTACCCGTCGCTAAAGCCGCTGGGCGGATACGTCGCGGACCTGCTCGAACGCATCGCGTTCTTCCACAAGTGGCTCATGGACAAGCCGCCCGTCGTGTACTGGATTTCGGGCTTCTTCTTCACGCAGGCGTTCCTCACGGGCGCGAGCCAGAACTTCGCGCGCAAGTACACGCTGCCGATCGACCAGCTTGGCTTTGACCACGAGCCCATGCCGCGGCCAGACTACTCGCAGAAGCCAAAGGTGATATAAGATGGTGCTTGTAGCGAATGGACGCCTGACTGACGTTGCGTTTGTGCTGGCAACCAACAGGACGGCGTGTACGTGCGCGGCTTGTTCCTGGAAGGAGCCAAGTGGTGCAAGACGGAGCAGGCGCTGGCCGAGTCGGACCCCAAGGTGCTCTTCTCGCTGGCACCCGTACTACTCTTCCGGCCGGTCAAGAAGACCGAGATGAGCACCAACCCGAGCTATTCGTGCCCAGTTTACAAGACCAGGTAGGCTCCTCTTGTGTAGTGGCAGCCATCATCAACGGAGAGACTAACGCTGAGGCGAATGTTGATGCAGTGAGCGCCGCGGCACCTTATCCACGACGGGCCACTCGACCAACTTTATCTGCTACATTCGGCTGCCGACGACCAAGCCCGAGGGACACTGGGTAGCGCGGGGCGTCGCCATGCTCACGCAGCTCGACGACTAGCGATCCGATGGGCCAATATATGAACCGTACGTAGTGTTTCCAATGATCCATCCCCTCACTGAGTGGCTGGCTGGCTGGGTGGGTCGCGGTGGGAACCAGCGGACGCCGCTGTCCATTGGTCCGGGCCCGAACAATATCACCCGGAATGCTTTTGCTCACGCTGGCGCCATGGGCGACACGCCTTCCACGCATTGAAGCCGCCGCGCTGCATTGAGAGACGGCCGCCGTCTCCCGCTGCATGGGCGCGAGGAGGAGCCGTGTGCGACCAAACTGACGGCATCTCGAGTTAAATTCCTGTCACTTGGGCTTACAAAAGCCAACAGAACAGGCCCGGACGCGGCGGAACAGCGACCGCGCGCGGTGAGA
>JAADXW010000429.1:0-22249 GCA_023337975.1 Phytopythium ostracodes
TCGGTCAGCACATCGTCCGTGAGCACGGTGAGGTTGGTGAGCCGTCGTAGAGACAGGTCGTAACGGCGCATGAAACCGTCCAGCCACCGTGACGATGCGACAAAGTCGGGGTCTTGGAGCTCGCTCGCGACCATGCGCTGAGCCGGTGCCTGAATCCACTCGCACGTGACCTTTTCCTTTTGCGTCCGCATGTAGATGAACTGGTCGAACAGGATGTCCTCGAGATCAGCGAGTCGTGGGCATGCGCCGGCTCCTTGAAGGCGGCTGCGGTAGATTGGCGCCTTCTTGATGGACTCTTTCTTTTTCCACCAGTACCGGACCTGCGCCCCCGATATCTGCCACCCCAGCTCGTTCTGGAAGTGAGCCACGGCGTGGGTCGGGACTCTCCGTTGCGCTCAATTCATTCGATAACCTCCTTTTTTTCAAGCATGGATTTAGGGACGCGCGAACGGGGCATCTTGGTGGCTGGTGGAAAGCTGAAAAATGGTGGTGGTGGAGGCAGGAGCAATGTCCAACAGAATTTTGTTGTCGAGAGTACTCTAATGGATTTGTATAGAAAAATGCTGACAAAAATCATGGTATTGTATTTGGAATGAGTATTCTAAAGCACAAAATCATGATTTTGATGATTTTTGGGTGAAGGTATATTATTTAGACTGGGTTCACAATTTGGAAAAATCCGTTAATTGGACCTGAAGCAACCGGAAGACTCCACAGAAGCGACTAGCGTGCAGTAACCGCAGTTCAGCCACAGGCCTATGCAGTGAGCCTACTCTTCAAGCTAGCGCGGCGCAATCGCAGCCGCTCGCGATTGCGAGACCGCGCGACAGAAGCCTCTCCGCGCCTTGAGCCGTCTCGTTGCGCACGTTCGAAAAGGGACTCTTCCTTCATTGCCTTAAGCGCGTTTCGGATGTGCCCGAGCGCCTCACTCGGTGGTCGAAGACGCGAAAGACCAGTCGAAGGCCTAGTCGCGTCGACCGGGGTACGTTCCCTACTGGTTCTTCATCACACTCATCGCTCTCATAGCCATCTCCAGCATGAGATTCGTGAGGTAGGGCGGACGCGCGACTGACGCCACTCACACGCCCTTACAGTACCGGATTTGTCTCGCAACAGTGCGCCGTTCGAAAGGCGAGCCGGACACCACCTTACCTTCTGATCTGATTTAAATGTTTCACTGTACACATTCTACCTTGTTATTTGTATAGGTAGAGCGTTTCAGCACTTTGAAACGGTCTATAGACAGTGGCACATGGACTAAGAAATCTGGCTGTTTTTATCTGAACACAAGCGCCGAGTCTCACATACAGTAACGTCCAAGAGTGCCCCCTCCGAGTTTCCATAGTTAACGCCTATCATTTCCCCTACTGCTCGAGTAAGTGTGTCGCGTGTCAACCCGCTGGTCCCCACGTTTCATTCCTCAACTTGTCAGCAAGCCACCAAGCGCCGCCCTACCTGCCGCCCTATCGCCCTACACCATGGCCCGCACGCTCCTGACGCTGCTGCTACTCTCGCTGGCCGCGCTCTCGGCCGCCGCGGACGACAGCGACGTGCCTGTGTGCACGTACGCGGAGCTGGGCTCACTCATGAAGAATCCGAACCGCACGGCGTGCGCCAAGGAGACGGGCGTGCAGACGGCGGAGCTCACGGGCACGCCCACGGACGCGCAGCTCGCCAAGGTGTGTGCGTCGGACGCGTGCGTCGCGCTCGTCAATGCCATCCTTGAGATCAACCCAGCCGACTGCACGCTGCCCATGAATGAGGACCTGCAGCTCATGAGCGAGTTCGTCGACCCCGTCGTCAAGTACTGCTCCACGCAGGGCGTGAGCTTCGTCACGACCAACTCGTCGTCCTCCGACTTGAACGCGGACGTGACGGTCGGGGACGACAGCGCCAGCGGCTCGGTCGGCGCGGGCTCTTCCTCGGGCAGCAACGCCGCCGCGTCGTCCTCTCGCGCGGTCCTTGCGGCCACCGGAGCCGTCGCCACGGCGCTGACCGCGCTCGCGCTCGCTCTGTAGGAGAGGGGCCGCAACTAGTCGTGTAAGTCAAGCAAGTGCCCGTAAAAAAATCGCATAAATCAACCGCATCACGTGACTTTGATAGAGCTTAGACGTGTCTGTGAGTGTTTCTGAGCGTTGTCAAAGCTTATTATATGCACACACATGCAAGGACATGGTAGGGCGCGTCGTGCCCTACTCGCTGTACATCTCGTTGATTTCCTGGCAGAAGGCACGCGCGAGCGCCGGCCGCTTGAGCTTGAACGTGGGCGTGGCCAGGTCGTTCTCGGCCGTGAACTGCTCGGCGTGCAGGCGGAACTTGCGCACGCGCTCGAAGCCGAACAGCTTGTAGCGCGCGGCCAGCTCGTCCAGGTCCTTGGCGATCGCCTGCGCGAGCGCCGGGTGCTGCTTGGCGTCGCACAGCGCCTCGAACGCCGCGTCCTCGCCCACGAGTCCGTTCTCGGCCGCCCACTTGCGCACCATCTCGGCGTCCGGCACGAGGATGCCCACCAGGAAGCTCTGCAGCGAGTCACCGTGCACGTACGCCTGCGCCACGAGCGGGCTCTTGATGCAGATGCCCTCGATCTTCTCGGGCGCGACGTACTCGCCCTGCTGCAGCTTGAAGATGTTCTTCTTGCGGTCGATGATGCTCAGCGTGCCGTTGGGGTTCCAGCAGCCAATGTCTCCGGTGTGGAACCACCCGTCCTCGTCCATGACCTCCTTGGTCTTCTCGGGCTCCTTGTAGTACCCGACGAACAGGTTGGGACACTTGATGAGGATCTCACCGCGCGGGCGGGGCGCGTCGCGGCTCGTATAGTTCATCTCGGGCACGTCCTCGAGGCAAATCTGCACGTCCGCGAGCGGGATGCCGATGTGGTCGCCCGACGGGATGTCGTCGGTGGAGCAGGCCGTCACGGCCGCCGTCTCCGTGAGCCCATAACCCTCCAGCATGGGCACGCCGAAGACAACCTGCACGAACTGCTTGACGTCCACGGACAGCGGAGCCGAGCCGTTCATCATGCGGCGCACGCGGCCGCCCAGCGCCTCCCTGGCGCGGTTGAACACGAGCCAGTCCCAGAGCACGTGCGATCGCGCCGAGCTATCGGCCACCAGCGCCGCGTGCTTGGACGCGTAGGCTGTGTCGAACAGCCACTTCTTGACGCCGCCCGCGTGCGCCACGCCCTGCGTGATCTTGTCGTGGATGCGGTTAAGCACACGCGGGACGCCCGGGAAGATGGTCGGCTTGAGCACCGCCAGGTCCTCGAGCATCTTGGCCACATTCCCCTGGAAGAAGCCGACGCGCGCGCCCACGTAGATGACGGCGGTCTGGATCACGCGCTCGAAGCAGTGCGCCAGCGGCAGGTACGACAGGTGTACGTCGTCCTTGTTGATGAGCACGTAATTGAGCGAGCAGCCCACGGCCGCCATCATGTTGGCGTGCGTCAGCATCACGCCCTTGGGGTTGCCCGTCGTGCCCGAAGTGTAGCAGATCGTGCACACGTCCGACGGCAGCGGCGGGTCCGCCGGTGCGGTGTTCTGCTTGCCGAAGTCCATGAGCTCCGACAGCGTCACGAGCTGGACGTTGTGCTGCTTGGCCAGCTCGGTCTCCTCCTCGTCCACGTCGTCCTCGAACTGCACCACCGTCTTGACGGTAGGGCACTGGTCGATGCAGCCCATGAGCGTCTTGAACTGCTCCTTGGCGCAGAAGACGACAGACATCTCCGTGTGGCTCATGATGAACGGGATGGCCGTCGGCCCCAGCGTGTCGTACAGCGGCACCAGTGTGTACGCCATGCGGCTCGTGGCGTGCTCCACCAGCACCCACTCGTATCGGTTTTTGCTGAACACGCCCACGATGGCGCAGCGCGGCAGCTGCAGCCGGCGCTTCATGCCGGACGCGCACGCCTCCACGTCCGCGACGAACTCGCCCAGCGTCACCCACTCGTACTCGCCGTCCACGACCGCGCCCGTCTGCTTGTCGCGCGGCCGCGAGCCGAACAGCGCGCCAGTGCCCTCCGGGTCCAGCGCCCGCCGCGCCTCCATCAGGTTCGTGTACAGCGTCCACTTGGGGTCGTATAGGCTCGGGATGTCCGACATGCGTACGGCCCCGCGCGTCGCCGTCGCCGTGCCCGGCAGCTCCCGCGAGTACTGCTGCACGTTGGTGTTCTCCATCGTTGATACAGAGAGACTGGGGTTGTCGCTAGCGGTTTAGAGACTGCGCGGTCGGGAGAGGGGAGATTCGAGAGTGAGTAAGGAGGAGGAAGGTGATGATGCCATCGGTAAGCGTCTCACCGAAGGAGCGAGCGCTTGACGCGAAGGGATCAAAGCGTTCGGCGAAGGGGGAAGAAGGAAGCGTGCGTGATGGACGCGCATCATGATCACGCGAGACTTGGGGTGAGGCGGTGAATAGATATTGGTGAGAAGGTAAGTTTCATAGCTACTTGATGTTTGTATTTTGTCGACAGGAACTGTAGACGGCGAAAGTATACGATACATGGATACCAAGGTGAGCCTATTTTCAGGAGCTCATATCATGGGCCGGACGTGTTGCCGGAGGGGTGGATGGAGCACTCGCCGCGCCAACCCGCTGCTCTGTTTGGCGTGCGAACGACGCTGCTGGTGTTGGCGACGACCTCCGGTACACTTGGGGGAAGCGGCTGGCGACTTGCGATTTGATTCTACTCACTGAACCGTGTAAGAGGAGCTCCGGAGGGCAGGATCGTGACCGTGGGGGTCCCATAGAGAACACAGTACTGTAGTGTACAGTACTACGGATCCCTCCCCCGTCGGTTTGTTCGCGATGGCGAGCGCTGCGCAGCGACCAGCGGATGAGGATGAAGCGCACGGGCTGATGATGTTAGGGGTCAGCTGGCTTGGGGGCGAGGAGGTGGTGCGCGGGCTGGTGCAGGAGGATGGCGTATCCGTGGACGCACCGGACGGGGAAGGACGGACGCCGCTCATGCTGGTGGCTCAGAACGGCGCGGTGAACGCCGCGCAGTGGCTTATGAGCCTTGGGGCGAACGTGAACGCAGTCAACAAGCGAGGGAGGACGCCGCTCATGTACGCGGCGAAGGGCGGCAGCCTGGAGGCCGTGCAGTACTTGGTGGAAGCTGGCGCGGACGTGAACGCGAGCGACGAGAGCGGCCTGACGCCGTTGGTGTGCGCGACAATGCAGCCCTTTAACGTGGATGTCATGCGGTATCTAGTCGACCATGACGCCAATGTGAACGCAGTGCCGCACGACGGCTTGTCCATCCTGATGCGTCTGATGTGGTACGAGGATCCCGACGTCGTTCTCTTCGTCGTCGATGCTGGCGCGAACGTGAACGCGGCTGATGGCGGAGGGAGGACCCCAGTCATGTTCGCGGCGGAGAGGGGGGACTTGGGCATCGTACGCTGTCTTGTTGATGCCGGTGCTGAGGTGAATGGAGTTTCTCCTGACGGCATGACGTCACTACTGTGTGCGGCGAGCTCCTACAAAATGGATACCCTTCGGTATCTCGTAGCGAGTGGGGCTGACACCAACGCGGCGCGGAGAGATGGCTGGACGGCCCTGATGTTTGCGGCCCAAGGAGACATGCTGGACGTACGGTGCCTTCTTGACGCCGGTGCAAACGTGAACGCGTTCAGCAACGATGGCTTGACGCCGCTGGCGTGTGCGGCAATGAGCAACAAAGTGGACGTCGTGCGCTGCCTTATTGAGGCGGGGGCCGATGTAAACCTAGCACCGACAGGTGGATTGACACCACTGATGGAAGCGGCGATTCTTACCAATCTGGACATGATGCAGTGCCTCGTCGATGCGGGTGCCGACGTCAATGCTGCGCGACAAGGCGGTGAGACAGCACTGATCGATGCGGCGCTGCGCAACAATCCGAACGACGTGCGATTGCTTGTTGGCGCAGGCGCGAACGTGAACGCAACTGCTCTGAACGGACGAACTCCGTTATCGTGTGCTGCAATCGGCAACACCATCGATGTCGTCCGTTTCCTCGTCGAGGCCGGGGCCAACTTAAATCCGATTGCAGTCGGCGTGGGTACACCATTGATGTCTGCAGCGAGAAAAGGCGACCTGGATGTGGTAAAGTTTCTCGTCGACAGCGGCGCTGGAGTGGACGCGACCGACGAAGTTGGGAGAACAGCGTTAATGCATGCCGCAATGATGGATACGAGCTCGGACGTTGTGGCTTACCTCCTCGAGGCTGGGGCAGACGTGAACTCAGTCGCTGACGATGGGTGGACACCGCTGATGTACGCGACAGTTCGATACCGAATCAAGACGCTCGGACAACTGACCGACGCTGGCGCTGATGTCAACGCGACGCGAGAAGATGGTCAAACAGCGCTGATGGACGCGGCAGAGCGAGGAGAGCTTGACATTGTGCAGTGTCTCCTTGATCGCGGGGCAGATGCTAGTCAAGCAAATCGGCACAATCGCACAGCAATGTTCTTTGCTGCCAGGCACGGCCACTTAGCGATCCAGCACCTGCTAATCAGGCATATCGCGCGCTCTCACGACATGGACGACTTGCGGGCGATGTCGTCTGAATGGCAAACAATGAGCTGGTTCATCCCTCCGTTCGAGGTCGCTCTCCAGACGGCCAGCGACCTGGGTAGCTTTGATGGAGAGTGCAGAGCCAAGTGGTTGGATGCTGATGTCACTCTCAAGCTGTTCATCCCGGGCGCCTCGCCCTCGACTTTTGAAGAAGAAGTGACAGTGTGGCACCGGCTGCGCCACCCGAATGTGATCAAGCTGTACGGCGCGTGCAACGTCGGCCACCGCTTCTTCGTGTGCGAGTTCGCAAGCAACGGGACTCTGACCGAGTATCTCGCAGCCTGCGATCGCACGGGCGCGCGACGGAGACCGTGGAAGCTCCTGTACGAGGCCGCGTTGGGTCTGGCGTATCTACACGAGCGCCAGATCGTTCACGGCAACCTTCGACCAAGCAAAATCCTGGTCGGCAGGGACATGCAGGCCAAGCTCTCCGATTTCGGGATGAGCGGATCGACAGAGCCGAGTGGTGTCTTCGGACTAGAGTGCTGGCATTCCCCAGAGCAGCTCAAGGGCGCCAAAGCGTCCTTCGCATCTGATGTTTACACGTTCGGGCTGTGCATCTTCGAGGCGGTCACGGGTGGGGTTCCGTGGGCGAGAAGTCTCGACCGTTTATCCTCCGAGGAAGATGGACGAGACTGGGATCCCGCTGTAAGACCTGAACTTTATGCACCTGGCCCACTCACTGACGACATCCGCTTCTTGGTGTCGCGAATGTGCGGTCAGGACCCTCAGATGCGCGCGGAAGCCTCTGTGGTTGTCGGACTGCTGGAGCGCCTAGTCGGGGAGGAAGACGCCGAGCAGCAGCTATCGCAGCCTGAACCCGAGCCGCTCTTGAGCATTGACGAGTACCAAGAGGGGAAAATATCGCGTGCCTGGAGCAAGCTACACCTTCTCATGTCGCAAGGTACCGCCCAAGACCTTCCGTTGCTCCTCCTTCAGGATCTCGAAGCAGTCTATGAGCGACTTCGCGGATCGAGGCAACCGTGGGCAACGCTGCAGCGCTTCCACTCGCTTGTGGACGACTTTGTGCGCGCGATTCAACCTGGTATTCGTCAGAACCGCATCCTGCGGCTGTCATCTACACGAGCGACCGGCGGCAACTTGGAGAACTTCCGGCGACGCATGGACGCCGTGTGGGCAATGCTTGACGGCCTCGGCGCTACTGATCACAGTCGGAAAGTGCGATGGGAAGAGCAGCGCAAGCGCCAAATGAAGGTATTCGTGTCCGAGGTCCCTCGCACGCTGTTGGTCATGAGTGATTTGACCTCGGAGAAGGACCGCATCGCGTTCCTGGCGCTCTTGAAAGGAGAAATTGTCGCGCATGGATCGGACTACTCGGAGGCGCAGCTGTCCGTGATGCAACAGGTACATGACGACATGGCCCAGCAGGCAGGCTCCGACGTGCTGACTACGATGCCCCCATGGTTTCTGCCGTGGTATGAGCTGATGATCGACAACGCGAACTGGCTGGGTGATGGCGGGTTCGGAAGCGTCTATCGCGCCAAATGGCTGGACTCGGAGGTGGTTGTGAAGCAAGTGAAGATGATGGGGGCGAGCAACACGAGTTATTTCTCAGACGCGACGACTGTCACCTCCGACTCCGCCGGCATTGAGAAGGCAACAAGGAAGCGCGAACATGACGCCGAGAAGCAGAAGATGCGGCGGATGTTTGAACGCGAGGTCGACATTTGGTTCAGCCTGAGCCATCCTCATGTCGTACGCCTGTTTGGCGCTTGCCACGTCGGAACCCCGTTCTTTGCGTGCGAGTATGCGAGCAACGGGTCGTTTGACAAGTACTTACGCACTCACCCAGATGAGATATGGGTGAAGCTGTACGAGGCCTCGCTTGGCATCCAGTACCTCCATACGCGCGGTGTAATACACGGCGATCTCAAGTGCAACAATATCGTGGTCGGCAGCGACCGGCTTGCCAAGGTGACGGACTTCGGTCTGAGCTCTAATGTCGCTCTCACTGACAAGGGAGACGCCGAGCTAACTGGCGCCTGGCACTGGGTGGCGCCCGAGTGCCTTGAGAAAGGGGAGTTGGAGCTGTCCACCGCGTCTGATGTCTACGCCTTAGGTATGTGCATCGTGGAGGCCCTGCGGGTGGTGGAGTTCGCGGCATTAAAGAAGAACGACTGCGTGCAGCCCCCACTTCCGTGGGGAGACATGGACAATGCTGTGGTCAAGCATTACGTCGTTCGAGAGCGAAAGCTGCCGCTGCGCCCCGGGATAGGCTCAGACGCACAATGGATGTTGGTGGAGAGAATGTGCACGCACGATCCAGCGGACCGACTCAAGATCAGTACCGTGGTAGATGAACTGGCGAAGTTGGCGGGCGTCCATGCGCCTGATGAAGTCGACGCAGTGTTCAATGAACCAGTGGCCGCTCAACGGCCCAACTCGGCTGTCATCGCAGACATGAAGCGCTGCTGTCGCTCCATCGATGGCACTAGTTCCTTTGATCAAACGGTGTTGTGGCAGATCTACGGCCTTCTATGGGATCGACTCGAGCACCTCGTCGACAAAGATCGTGGCCAGGTCGAGAGTTTGCGCCAGCTCATCGAAAGAGCGGTGCCGGCTACGGTTGGACTGCGAAACTCTGAAGACACGCTGGTGCAATTCACCGAGAGCGCTCTGTGGGGCTACGCGCTGCACCGCGACCTGGACAATCTCGTTGACGCGAACCGTTGGCGCCTTGACGGTGATGCAGCGCGTGTGCACGACTGGAAGGCAAAGTGTTATGACTTTCTCGGTGGGAACGATGGGGACGAGCAGCCCGTCGGGCCCTAGCGTACGCGTAGAGGCCGTTGCTGCTGCTGTCGAGCAGCCTCCTGACTGAGGTGAGAGTGTTGGGTCTAAAAGGTTCGTCGCCGACTAAAAATTAACACACAGCGCATCGATGGGTCTGTCTGAATCAGGCCAAGTTTGTTAGTTATGACGCAACTGGTTGCCGCCAACCTCTCATTCAGTATCCCAGGCGTGCTTATTTACAGTTCGCTGTGACACCTACCGCGATCTACTTTGTTATCCGCTGTCGGAGCCGTTGCAATTGCAGGGAGAGCGGCGACCTCAGATCGGGTGCACAACTTCGGCGAGATGCTAGCATTTCGATTCTCAGTCGTGAGCGTCACCTCCGTCACGGACGCGCACTAACAAGTTCGCATTCATGAACTTATCGAGCTTGCGGTGGAGAGCGCACCCTCGCAACGAAGCCTCAGAAAACGCGATGAGCGTGTCTGGGCACTCGTGCAACTCCATTGTCACCGACGCTGCGCTTTCAACAAGCTGCCGCAGGCTTTCGCCCTCGCCGGGGGCTTCCGTGATGCGAGACGTCAGGTCGTCGAGGCGATCCCACAGGAGCTGGTAGATTTGACGCAACGCTGCCTCACCGCTCGATCGCGAGCCACGTGGGGTGCTGGTGTACACCTTCATCTCTGCAATCACATCGGAAATTGATCGTGGCAGTGCATTCGCCGCCTCCTTCCCCGCGTCGTTCGGCGATTCGACGCCAGCCAAACTTGCAAGCTCGCCCACCGCCGTGCTGATCCTCACCCGCTTCGCTGGGTCGTTCGCGCACATCTTCTCCACTAACGCCCACTGCTCGTCCGAGCACAGTTCTGGGCGTAGCGGCAGCTTCTGCATCTGAACGACGTGGTGCTTGACCGAAGCGTTGTCGAGGTTTCCCCATGGGGTCGGATAGTAATCGCGTTCATCCTTTTCCAACTCGATGAGCGTCACGACCCGTAAGGCCTCCACGATGCACATGCCCAGGGCGTAGACATCAGATGCAGACGATCGTTGGGATGCTCCTTTATTAAGGCACTCTGGCGCCACCCACTGCCACGCGCCGCTCAACTGAACCTCCTCGTCCTGGCCCTTGAGGGCCGCCTCGGAGCTCAGACCAAAGTCCGTCACCTTGGCTTTGGCATCGCTTCCGACCACAATGTTGTTGCACTTGAGATCGCCATGGACGATGCCTCGCGCGTGGAGGTACTGAACGCCGAGCGAGGCTTCGTACAGCTTCTGCCACAACTCGCTCAGGTGCGTCCTCAAGTACTCGTCGAGAGAACCGTTGCTCGCATACTCGCATGCGAAGAATGGGATTCCAACGTGGCAGGCGCCGAAGAGACGGACGACGTGCGGGTGGCTGAGGCCGAACCAGACGCCAATCTCGCGCTCAAACATCCGACGCATCTCCTGACGCTTTGCTTTGTCATCACTGGTCTCCACTGGCGCCCTGACAGCAGAGGCGGATGAACTTGCAAGCGAATCAAACGAGAAACCGTTCATATTGCTTGCCGCCAGCGCCTTCACCTGCTTGATGACCACCTCCGAGTCCAGCCACTTGGCGCGATAGACGCTCCCGAAGCCGCCTTCACCCACGCAGTTGGCATTGTCGACCACCAGCTCGTACCACGGCAGAAACCACGCCGGCGCAGTCATTAACTCGATGGCGTTGTCCTTGCACTCGATGCCCTTGTACGCCTTTCGCAGCACAGCGAGCTGGGTTTCCGAGTAGCCAGAGCCGCGAGCGTCGATCTCCCCTTTCAAAAGCACCAGGAAAGCGACGCGGTCGTCCTCGGAGCCCAAATCGTTCAGGACCAGCAGCGTCTCTGAAACCTCCGACACGAACGCCTCCATCTGCTGCGCCCGGTGCTTTTTCCAAGGCGGCTTCCTACCGTCCTTACTGCGTTGGTGGTACCCAAGCGCGCCCCACACGGCTTCGACGCGATGCCAAAACGTCAGGATGCTTTTGTTTGTCGCTCGCGTTGATGACAGCCGAAGGATTCGATTCTGGTGAGACCCAGCGTGTATTGCGCCGATGAAATCGTCGAGAAGGGCGTAGAAAGACTGCAGCATCTTCCATGGCTGCCTCGAGCCCTCCAATCGCTCGAACAGCGCTTCAAGCTCGTTGAACAAATGCACGTGGAGAGCGCTGAGACCCTGTTGAGCGATCGCTTTGCGCATATTGTCCCGCTTTGCCCGCAAATTCCCGCTTCTGAACTCGTCGATACTCAGCGACGGCTCAGGTTCAGGCTGCCTTTGATGCTCGAGGGCTTCATCTGCAGCAAAACCCTGAAGCACACGAACGGCTGACGAGGCGCTGAGGCGTTGATTCGTGTTATGACAGCACATACGCGCTAGCAACTTGTGGACTTCCGGAGTGAG
Source organism: Phytopythium ostracodes (assembly GCA_023337975.1). Lineage (NCBI taxonomy): Eukaryota > Oomycota > Peronosporomycetes > Pythiales > Pythiaceae > Phytopythium > Phytopythium ostracodes. The sequence goes on from JAADXW010000429.1 coordinate 11,725, forward strand.
AGGCCCTGGGCCATACTCATCAGCTTGAGACGATGGATCCCAAAGATCCTTTGCCGAGGGGACGAAGTACGCGTCATACCTCGCCCACGGGACCTCTCCCGTCAGGACCTCGAAAATGCATAGCCCCAGCGAGTAAACATCGGACGCGAATGACGCCTTCTTGCCCTTCAAGCGCTCCGGAGACTGCCACCGCGTCGACTTGAAGAACATACCGGAGGTACTCGACTTGGTTGATCCACTCAGCTCGAAGTTTGCCAGCTTAGCCAGCCCGTCCGCACCGATTAGAATGTTCCGACATCGCAGATTGCCGTGGAATATCTTGCGTTCGTGCAGGTAAGCGAGGCCCAGCGCGGCACCATGCAGGAACTTCCATGGCGTCCGCTGTCCGTCGCCAATGCCACGCGCTGTGATGTGCTCAAGGAGCGACCCGTTGCTGGCAAGCTCGCAGACAAAGAAGTGGAGGCCACCGTCGCACGCACCGAACAGCTTGATCACGTTCGGATGCCGCAGTTGGTGCCACACCGTCACTTCGTCCGCGAAAGTCGTCCCGGAGGCGCCAGGTATGAACAGCTTGACTACGACGTCCGCATCGAGCCACTTGGCTCTGTACTCCCCGCCGATTTCTCCAGGTGTCCCGAGTGTAGTCTGGAGAGCGACTTCATACGGCGGAATGAACCAGCTCCGCAACGTTCGACATCGCTTTGGTGCCATTTCGTCGTTGGTCAAACCGGGCGCGTCCCGTGCGCGCCGAAGACGTCGGAGCAGTAAATCACTAGTGTGATCTCGACTGGCTTTTTGCGCGAAAAAGATCGCCGTCTGCCCGTGCTTGTTGGTTAAATTCGCATCGGCGCCGTTGTCGAGGAGATACTGTGCAAGCTCGGGCGAGCTTTTCTGCGCTGCATACATCAACGCCGTCATGCCATCCTCCTGCGCTGCGTTGACATCAGCCCCTGCGTCCACGAGGACACACAGTGCGTCCAGCTTCTCTCTGCGTGCCGCCTCGATCAGAGGTGTCGTCCCATCGTTTGATGCCGCATTCAGATCAGCACCAGTATCAATGAGACAGCGTATGATGCCCACCTTTTCTCTCCGCACCGCCTCGATCAATTGTGTTTCGTGGCCAGCATGAGCGTCGATTTCAGCGCCAGCGTCGACGAGATACCGCACCATATCCAGATTCGCATCTACCGTTGCATACATCAGCGGCGTCATCCCCTGCTCAGTAACGACGTTGACGATTGCTCCAGCGTCGACGAGAAGCCGCACGGCGTCCAGATCTCCGAATTCTGCCGCACGTGCCAATGCTGTCACTCCATCGCTCCGGGCTGCGTTGATATCAGCGCCAGCATTGATGAGGAGGCGCAGGAGATCTGGGTTGCTTGCCTTCCATGAATGGAACATAAATATCTCGGACGAGGCTCCAACCCCGAACATGAGCGGCGTCTTCCCATTGCAGTGCTTTGCTTTGACATCTGCGCCTGCGTTGACCAGAGAGCGCACAATTTTCAAGCTTCCACTTGCCACCGCGATCATCAGCGGTGTCTTCCCATTGCTGTGCGTTGCATTTACTTCCGCGCCTGCGGTGACCAAACAGCGCGCAACGTCCAGCTTTTCCATTTCAGCCGCAATCATTAGGGGCGTCTCCCCATCGCTGGAAACCGCGTTGACACTGGCGCCAGCCTCGACAAGAAAGCGCGCAACCTCCAGATTCCCCGACCTTGACGCAACCATCAGCGCTGTGTAACCGGTGATAGTAGCAGCGTCGAGGTCGGCACCGGCAGCAACGAGATAGCACACAATGTCCAGCTTTCCGCCCTCCGCTGCAAGCATTAGCGGCGTCTTTCCATGCTCGTTTTGTACGCCACCCGCTACCCCGAAGCGTGTTACTAACTTCCTCACGCGCCTCACGTCGCCCGAACGCGCCGCCTCCGCCGGTTCCCGCGCCTTGGTCGTGCTCTGCTTGCTCCCCATCCTGCTACCCGTGCACAGTTTTCCATAATGGGGACGGGAGCCGAAGGTCGCCGCTTGCAACTTACTCGCAGCACTCGCCTTGGGTTCAGACTGCACCCCCTTGCAAGGCCACACAGTGTTCGGGTATGAACTGTACCCACTCATTCAGTGAGTGGCGAGCACTATGCGGATGTTTCCCATCGTAAGCACGCTCATCGATTCATTTCCCTGGAAACAACACTTCACATCACATTAGTCTCCACGCCAAGAGAGATCTCACTGTCGTGCGTACGTACGTAAGCTCACTGGATTGCCAGTCACGTCATGGAATTCGTAGCACTTGCAAGCTTGCACACGGTCTCATCTCTCGTTGAAAGATCAAATAATTCGCGTCAAAGAGCTTGTATAGGTCTCGAGGACAGTGGTCTCGACCAAATCTATTGACTAGGATCAGGACGCGGCGAGCGTGCTGAGCGCGGTGAGCGTGGCCGCGAGGTCCTCACAGGCGCTGATGAGGCAGCTCATGACCATGAAGTCCTCCATGGCCACGCGCTTCTCGTGGTCGTCCACCGCGACCAGCAAGAACTCGCCGTAGCTCTGCTTGAGTGCGGCAGCCGCCTCGCGGATCGAGAACGACTCGACATTGAGCAGAGCCTCTGGTGCCGACGACTCGCTGCTGGACGATCGACGCGGCAGCGCGAACCTCCGACTGCTGCCGCTCTCGCTGGCGCTCGCAGTTAGTGCCGACGACGCCCACGACCGACTGCTGTCCATCCCGATGCCTTCATTGGTGCCGTCAGCGGTAGTGGTGTTGGTGTTGGTGCCGGTGCCGAAGAAGTAGGACCCCAGGTTAGACACGTCAATGAAGCTCGAGTGGATGGCGTTATCTACCGCTGCCGAAGTCGACGGCGGTGGCGACTGGACTCGTTTCGTCGATGCAGCGACGTTATCGTCGGACGATTCCTCCTCTGTTGAGCCGGTGGACGTCTGCGATGGCTGCCGCTTAGTCACGAGCCGCATGCTCTTGCTAGGCACCAACGGAGGCTGTTGCTGCCCGTCACAAGTCGATGGAGGCGACGATGCTGCCTCCGCTTTCGCGCCCAGGAAGCTCTCGTTCTCGTACATCTCGAGCTCGAGCCGGAAGCCTTCGTTCAGTGCCTGCATGAACTCGGCGAACGTGATCTTCCCGTCGTGGTTCTTGTCCACAAGCGCCATGAACTCGTCCACGTACTGGTCCAGGATCTGCACGTGACCTTGGCCGCCGGCGTACGGCATGAGCTTTTCGAGCAGCACGACCAGCTCGCTCGCGTCCACTTCGCCTCTCCGGTGCACGTCCGCTAATCGGAAGGCCTCCTTCATCTGCAGGAAGATGGCATGGTCGGCCGCGTCCGAGCTCGCAAACTCCTTGCCGAACAGCGTCGTGAGCGTGTCGAACGTCTCGTCGACTCCGGTCTCGAACGTGCTTTGGCTCTGTTCCCACGGCAAAGAGCGTATCATCATGGACTTCTGCCGTGTCATCGCCCTGGAGCGAGCTGATGCCGGTCCTAGCGGTGGAGACAGCGACAATGGGGGAGGCAGTCCGCCTGCATCGACTCCACAGGACCCATCGTCGCTCATCTGCTGCTGCTCCTCTTGCTGCTGGGCAGTGTATGCGGCGCGGATGTCAGCGTCGATATGGCTCTTGCGCGCACGACGCAGCCGCGTGTCAAACCCTCCACTCGCCGCCGCCGCGCGCCGCTTGGCGTGCCACTCGACCAGGTCCAGCAGCATGCGCAGGTGGGCGAGCACCTTGTGGCTCGCGTCGAGCACGCCCTGGTACTTTTCGAGCGAGAACGGCGGCTTCCACAGACTCGGCTCCATCTCTGCATCGTGCAGGAGCGTCGCCTGCTCCTCCAGCAGCTGGGGCACCGCCGCGTCCAATTGCTTGCGCAGCTCCTTGATCGCTAGGACGCTGAGAAGCATCGATGACGTTGCCGATGATTCGCTGGACGAGTCGTTCTCGGTCTCCGTTGGCTCGCTGATCGTGCTGCTGCCAGTTGGGCACACGCGCGCAGGCGTCGTGGCCACGAGGTGGTGCTCGAACACGCGCTGGAACGTGGCGCGGAAGAGCACCATGGTGTTCTGGATGTTGCCGCGCAGCAGGTCGCGCGCGCTGTGAGGGCGAATGCACAGCTCCACGAGCATCAGGATGATGATGCCCATCGAGTTCTCGGTCAGCGTCGTGTACGACAGCGACGAGGTGGCGCTCGTGCTCGAGCTGGAGCGGCATGTGTTGCTCAGCAGCACCGTGACGGCCATATAGGCCGAGACCATGCCCGCCGTGCTCATGTACCGCGCCGTGAAGTACACGTACATGGAGCCGGCGGTCCAGACGAACAGCACAATGTTGTTGAGGAAGTTGTACAGCACGTCGTTCGAGGCCTTGCACACGAAGAAGCTCAGGATGGAGGGCACTACCGTGCCGGCCACGAGACCGGTTACGCGGTTGATGGTGTTGGAGTACGTTCCGCCTGGCAAAAGGAGTCTTGGTGAGGTATTTGTGGCTCGACATTCAAGACAGCAGTGAAGACGTACCGATGTGGTAGGTGGCGACCATGGCGATGGCCGTGGGCGCGTTGGAGCTGAAGGTAAAGAGGAAGGTGGCGCAGCAGATGCCGATGAGCACGGCTAGCGTCGTGCGGAAGGAGAAGAAGAGCAGCTTGCGCGGGTAGTTGCCCTTCTCGACCACGCTGTTCCAGACGAGCTTGACGAAGTTCTTGACGCGGTAGCGCGCCGAGAAGTTCTTGTGGTTGAACTGGTCCTGGAACTCGTACAGCGAGTGCGCGAACGCGTGGAACGAGTACACGAATAGGTTCATGGCCATAGTCTTGCCGATGTCATCGGCCGAGTGCACCTCGGATGCGAATACTTCGCCACACAGGTGCGAGTAGCGCGCCAGCAGCCGCTCGAGCGCCCCCTCGAGGTGTGCGAACCGTGGGGAGCCCATGCTGCGCACGGACCGACGGGTGTTGGCCTCGATCTCTTCGAGCAGGTCGTTCGCCTCGCTCTGCAGCACGTACAGCGGCTTCTGCATCTTCTTCATGAGCACCACGTGCGTCCAGTGGCCCGTCTCGCACTGGATGGCGAACTTCATGGCCACCAGGTCCTTGAGCAGGCGCGCGTACAGCTTGGCGAACTGCTTGGCGACCGTTTTGTTGAACTTGAGCGCGAACCCGATGCCCACGAGCTCCTCCCACCAGCAGTCGTCCAGCAGCTCCTGCATGCGCACGAGCCGCTTGTGCGCGTGCTTGAGCTGCCGGTCGAGCCGCAGCCGGAAGAAGTCCATCTGCTTGATGTCCTTGGCGCGGAAGCAATACGCGTCCATGATGAGGTTGAGGATCTCGCGGATGTCGTGCGGCGCACCCTCCATCTGCTTGCGCAGCTTGCGGATCGCGCTGCGGCGTCGACAGAGACCAAGACAGCGCATTAGTTTGATGGCAGCGGCGGTAAGAACGATCGAAAGTGGTCACGTACAAGACAGGGGTAGGCAGCAGCATGATGCCGAGCGAGATGAGCGTGCCGACGGCGCCCACGACGCTGTAGATGGCCAGGTTGTTGATGAGGTTGTGCGTGCCGAAGTAGCTGTCGGTCAGGTCCTTGCGCTCCGTCTGGTGGATCGGGTTCATCGGGCTCACGATGGTCAGCGCTGCCACAGCATGTCAAGCGATATCCACTGTCAGCCTCTCCTGTGTCGCTTGCCACCGATACAAGCCACGGCGCACTACTACTCACTGAAGAAGAGGTTGGTGCTGACGGCGAACTTCTTGACATTGGACTGCACGGGCGAGATCTGCATCACGAACGTGAAGGCGAGCAGCAGCGGCAGCACGACGCCCCAGTCGCGCAGGCTCACGAGGTACTTGGAGCCCGTGAGCGCCGAGGAGAAGCTCATGAGCTCGCCCTGCGAGAGCGGCACGGCCGCGAAGACGACGAAGTTGAAGAGCAGCGCGATGCCGACGCCCAGGTCGATCTGCCAAATGTTCTGCAGCACGCCGCCCACCGTGGATGCGGACGCGAACACCACCATGGTGGCCGCGTACGTCAGGCCGCCGAAGTAGTAATTGGCCGGCAGCAGTAGCCACTTGCGCGACGAGTCCGACGGCGCGTGCGTCTGAATCGCACCCGCCACAATGATACCGACAGCCGTGCGCGCCGCCAGTCGCAGCCGCTGACGAAAGGCTGTGGACAACAATACATCACACACAGGTACACAGCAGAGACGAGGTGAGTTTACGTGGCCACTCCAATAACACAGTATGGAGACGCCTAGACGCACCGCGCGCCTCCTGCGCGTGCCGGTTCTTCTTGACTCGCGCTACGAGCCGCTTTTCGGTCTTCGGCGGCTCGGAGTCGCCGTCGGGCTCTCCGTCTTGGCGCAGGAGCACCGCGGCAGCCGTGGCGCGCATGCTCTTCTGCTTGCGCAGGCGGATGCGCATGGACTGCGTCGTGGGCGACGACATGTCGGCGAACTCGGCGCTCAGCGCCGCCATGTCGATGACATCGTCGCCGCTGGTCGGTGGAGGCTGCGAGGGGCGGAGTGAAGCGGAGGGGGAGGGGGAGAGCGAAGCGCCGAAGAAGGAGGAGGCCGCGTCGGTGGCGGGCGGAGGCGAGTCTCGGTGGCGCGAGAGCAGCGGCGAGGTCATGTCAATTGCACACTGATCATTACAGCGAGCGGTGCGGCAGGAGGGGGAGAGAGGGAGGCAGACCACGTGACACGAGCAAGTAAAGGGGGCGTTGCGGTGGTGGTGTCTCTGCTTGGACGTCGACCTCGAACGCGTCTATATTTGCGACGGACATAGTGAAATTAAGTGTAAACGTGCGCAATTATTTCGCGATCGGGAGCTCCGCAACGCATGACAGGCGCAGTTGCGCTTTGGTGCATTAGCCGGTCCGGAATTAGGGTTTTAGTGGACGCCTAGGGTTTCGCTAGGGTTTTCGCAAGCGAGGGGTTTCGAAGATGAAGCTGAAGTTCGTGACGTCTCATGTCGCAGATCGCAAAGTACGCGCACTGATTGGCTGGTGGCGTGACTGGAACCAGTCAGAGGCCGCAATGCTGGACGAGCGTCCGGCGTGGCAGCCACCACGCTCGCTCCATCTTGCTGCTCGGCACCGGGCCCCCTATACTGAGATCAAGTATAGTACAGTAGTTCGATTTGCCTTCATCACTGGGAGACGATGACTCACAGGCGCGGAGAGAGAGAGGATGCGTACGGGGTTGCTGGCGTGCGAAGAGGCTGGTTGCGGGGCGTTACAGTGCCCGTTTCGATACAAACGCGCAGGTGATGAACGAACACTGGGCGTGTGATTGTCGGACGGTGTTGAAGAGGAAAGTGTAGCCAGACGCCGCCGTTGCATCGTTCCTGTACAGCCGAGTGGCGCCGTGGGCGGCGTCCATCAAGCTGTAATACACACTACTGTAACTCATCTTCACGAACAGAGCAAAGCCGCAGCTCGCAGTGGGCTGGCCAGCGCGGCACGTTCTCGAAATCGGCCTATAACTGTACTTGGCTGCATTTCCGTAGGATGTGGCTGCTAAAACGCCCGGATACGGTGGGCGTCTCTCCCTTCCGGTGTTTCGACGGGCGTCAAGCGTCTGAGGACGAGATCATACTGTACAGCAACTGCAACGGACAGCGACGCTTTTGTTTTATTTTCGAGCGGCTTTGTGGGTGGCAGCGTGACTCATCTGTCCTCGTTCCGGTTCCTTCTCCGTCGCGACTCCCCAGATCGCAGCCAGCACTCGTACGGAGCCCCTCACATACATAGGTTCCATGTCCTGATCAGTCGTGCTCGCTCGCGACGCTGCTGTCTCAGCCTCGGATACCGACGCCTGCCCATGGCGATGACAAGGATGTGCGAGCTCCTGACGACACGCCCCCATCGTCCTCACGTCTTTAACTTCTCGCATCTTTTTCGACGTCCGAAGTCGGAGCTGCTGGTGTGGGTCGCTTGGCGGAGCGGCAGGTTCACGGCTGCTCGGGTGATGCTCATTGTAATCAAACGGGGGTGGGTGACGTCACGCGCTCGCCATAGTGGAGACGAGATAAACGCACGGAAGCGAGGCGACCGTGAGAGACGTCCACTGCGCGCATGTCGGAAGCGCGCGGAGCGTTTTTGTGTGCCGCTTGGTGCGCTTGTCGCGGAATATTTTGGGGCGATCCGAAGTTATTTCAGTGAATTAGACGTAAACTAGGGTAATGTATTGAATTTACAACGTGAGCGGGTGTTAAAAACGGATCTACTGAAATAGCGTTCATGGTGGTGAACGCGAATGACGCGCCTAGCGTCACGTGTAAGGTACCCCGACGTGCGTAACATCGGCTGTCGATTGCTCGTTGTCAAATCAAATACCTTAAAACAGTAGCTAAACAGCTCAACCACATACATTACCAGGTAGGGCGATCCCACCGAATCATTCAAAGTACTTCTTCTAATGAGAAATCCCCCTCGTCCCCTGGTGCGTCTGCCCCACCACTGGTCGCCACAGTTGTCCTTTGTTCAATTGGGGGAGACCGTGGGGAGGGCGCAAGTGCAGTAGAGCGGGTCCGATGTACAATTTCTCATCCCTGTTCGGCGTAGTGCGTCGGTAGAGCGGCGCAAACCATTTGCGCTCAGTATGGTCTGACTGTCTTCCCTCCGGTTCACGGGATGGCACGCCACGCCCCGCGCTTTCCCACCTTTACAGACTTCAGCGCCCTACCGTGACCACGCAAGCAAACGATACGCCTCGCGCCCTACCTGGCGGCTCCCCCACGTCTCTGTCGCCCCGTTCTCGCGACCAAATCGCTCGCAGAACCCAACGTGGGGGGACTGGACCGCGTGAACTGCACTAGTGTACGTGGTCGTCACTTCCCAATTCGCCTCCGACTCGGCCCTAGGACAGCGCAGTGCAGTACTGTAGCGCCCTACACCCGCCCCACCCCCTACCGTCATCCTACACATCATTTATAAGCCATGGGAGCAAACCAGAGCTGCGCGGTCGCGGACGCGGCGGACGCACCGGCCTCGGCCCCGCTGAAGCACGCGCCCTTCTCGATCGAGGTGCCCAACACGCGCACGGCCACGCGCGGCGCCGCGCGCACCGTGACCACGCCGCCGCCCTACGACCCCAAGACCGCGACGCTCTACTCGAACCTGCTGGACCGCAAGAAGGTGGACCCGGAGGGCACGAGGCCGCTGTTCGGCTCGCGCAAGATCGATCCTGCCACGGGCGAGGCCGGGCCCTACGAGTGGATCACCCTGAGCGACTTCCTGCCGCAAGTGGACGTGTGCGCGTCCGGTATGAAGAACCTACTGCACACGGAGCGTGGCGCGCTCATCGGCCTCTTCAGCAAGAACCGCTACGAGTGGTGTCTGGTGGAGCACGCGTGCGGCCGCATGGCCTACGCGCTGGTGCCGCTCTACGACACGCTCGGCCCCAATGCCATCCCGTTCATCATGAATCACACGGAGATGAAGGTGGTGTTCTGCGCCAAGGCGCAGTTCAAGACGCTCATGGGCTGTATCGGTCAGTGCCCTACCGTCAAGACGGTGGTGCAGTTCGAGGACGACGTGGACAACGAGGAGATCGAGCTCGCCAAGCAGCACGACGTGCAGTTGCTAACGTTGTCGGAACTGATGAAGGTCGGTAAGGAGAACATCGTGCCCGCGGACCCTCCAACTCCGGACGACATTGCCACGATCTGCTACACTTCGGGCACGACGGGCGACCCGAAGGGCGTGATGCTGTCGCACGCCAACTTCATGGCCGAGGAGGCCGCGGGCGAGTACTCAACCAACACGTTCAAGGACGACATCCACATCTCGTACCTGCCGCTGGCGCACGTGTACGAGCGGTCGCTGCACGCGACGGTCATCAAGAACGGCGGCGCCATCGGCTTCTACCAGGGCGACGTGTCCAAGATCGTGGATGACCTGCAGACGCTCAAGCCGACGCTGTTCGTGACGGTCCCGCGCCTGCTCAACCGCGTGCACGACAAGGTGACGCAGGGCCTGGCGAGCGCGCCGGCCGTCAAGAAGATGCTGTTCGAGAGCGCCTTCAACGCCAAGAAGGCGCGGCTACTGCACGACGGCACGCGCACGCATGCCTTCTGGGACAAGCTCGTGTTCGACAAGCTCAAGCCGCTCATGGGCGGTCGCGTGCGGCTCATCGTGAACGGCTCGGCCCCCATCACCAAGGAGGTCAAGCAGTTCTTCGAGATCGTCTTTGGCTGCCCGCTGCTGGAGGGTTACGGCATGACCGAGACCGCCGCCGGCATCTGCTGCGCCATGGACAACATGCCCGTGGGCAACCACGTGGGCGTGCCGCTTCCCGGCGTGCAGATGTGCCTGGACGACGTGCCCGACATGAATTACACGAGCCGCGACAGCCCCAAGCCGCGCGGCGAGATCCTCATCAAGGGCGAGGTCGTGTTCAAGGGCTACTACAAGCAGCCCGAGCTGACCAAGCAGGTGCTGGACGACGACGGGTGGTTCCACACCGGAGACATTGGCTGCTGGAACCCCAACGGCACGCTGAGCATCATCGACCGCAAGA